>JANJYP010168210.1:0-14763 GCA_024605115.1 Rastrelliger brachysoma
TTTTGTATGCTTATTACCAGCGGTAATTACCAAATAATATGCTATAATTTAAGTAAAAGGAAGGGTTACCCATAACACTAAAATGAGACCAAACTTGCTCTACACCCAAAGAAGAGGCAGCACACACCTTCTCTAATTGTGGAGGGCAGTAACTTCTCCATAAAGGTTTGTGAACAGACCTAAATTACCATGATGTCACCTTCAAAATTACATTGTGTTGCATTTTTTCCATAAGGGTTGTGTTCCCAAATATATGAGAATTTTTTAGGCCCAACTTTGTGGTGCACTTTATTGTAGTCTACATTTGGTTATGTTTTGATTTTAGTCGCTGTGTGGTTGATAAAAAGTCAGATACTGCCACCTAGTGTTCTTAGATTGATACACAGAGGGAACCCCCTTTCTATTCAGTTGGATTTATGACAGACTTGATGTAGCTAAAGCCACAATTCATAATTTAAGAACTTTTTTAAAAAAAGCACTCAAATTTTTCTGTATGATGTGTGTATGTTTGTTGATTGCAAAACAAAAAACCTCACATAGTGCCCCTTGTTACTTTCCTTGAGAAAAAAAAAGCTGACCTGCGACTTTTCCATAACCCAGAACGAAATGGAAGTAATTGTCCAATGGGTGGGTTGTTTTCTCTACATTTCACTTTGCTAAATGACTGAAAATGAATGCCCAGCTCACAAACACTTGGTGCTGTAAGTAAAAACAAACTTTGCATCTCACTGTAGTAATAGCTGGTGGAAAAACGTCACCTTCAGCAGTGGGGTGTGGAGGAAGGGAGGTGGTTATAGTGTGTGTGTGTGTGTGTGTGTGTGTGTGTGGTGGGTGAGACGGATTGGTGGGGCAATGGAGGAAGAGTGGGGGAGGCAAACTTAGATGCATATGCTGCAAATTAGGCCTTTGGTAAGCAGCTCTTGTGTTGGCAGCAGTGAAGGAGGCAAGAGTGTGGGTGTTTCTGCATGGCTGCAGCACCTTTGGGGGATGACTGACCCGGGTGCAAGAGGAGAAGGAAGAAAGACAGCAGACTGTGGCCAACACTTGCTCGCTCTTTTCCTGTCTCGCTCCCTTGCTCTTTTGCCCTATCTGTTGCCCCTGGGGAACCCTTGCACGCACCTCTAAGCAGCCTCTATGTATTCACTCCCCATGTGTGAGTCTTCAATCGCTCTGCCCTTATACAAGGCCTCTTTCCCCTCTACATGTGTTTGAGGCCCTCTGTCTCTCCCTCTCAGCCACTGTGGAAAGCTCTGCTTCATTTCTCTCTAGGTGGGAGTCCTCATTCATAGTGAAAATAAGCAACCAGCCTCATTTTTACAGGGGGGTAGTCAAATATCTTCTCAGGTTCTCTTGATTCATAAATACAGAGGCAGATTCTTTAAACTACGTGTTTAGGTTCACCCCTTGACTGAAAAAGAAAGTACTTTCATCCAAAGAGAAATCTTGTAAGTTTCAGTCTTACTCAAACCTCTTGAATACACCCTTCCCTGGGGATAAAACAGGACTAGCTCTGAAATACTTTCCAGCTCCATTCCTCTAACTGTATGTACACAACAATTGGACACAGATTTGGAGTTTATTCACACATCACATACTACAGTGGGTAATGTATTCAAGACATTGAACAGCGCTGCCATAAATGACACAGGAAAACAACAACAAAACAAACGAACAAAAAAAAAAAAAAAAAAAAAAAAAAAGACACTGAACCCTTTTCTTCGCCATTATATAAAAATAGTGTTGCTACAAAAGTATAAATTAGGCTTACTAATAAGACAACTCAGATTGGAATCTACACAGGAATCTGCTGCCAAAGTGCGATAAAAAAGACAAAATGAATAGAATCAAACACATTTTTTGCATTTTAGCAGAGTATAAAAGGAAGAAATGCCTGTAAAATACGATGAAAGCAACACTAGTTTCTTAACCTGAATTGATAATGCAGACTATAATCCATAGCTGAACAGAAGAGATCTCCATGTTAGCATTCTTATACCATATTTTACACTTGAACTTTATTATCTGAATAAGTTAAAATCCTGAAACAAAATAAAACTTACAGCTGATCTCAGTTTTCTAATAACAGTATCTAAGTTGAGTTTTCTATTATATCAAAACCTTTTGAAATGCTACTGTAGAAAAAAGAGGTATAATGTTATTGGTGCTCCCTACTGTATCTCTGAAATGAAGGCGCCCCCTTGTGACATAAAAACAGCAGTTCTCTTGTATTTACATAATACATCCTCTGAAAATGGTTGATGTCAACATAGAAACACCAACCCATGATCAGCATCGCTACTTCCCCCTTGAAAAGGTTCAAATTCCGTCTGGGGTTGTTCAACTGACTCAATGAGCATCTTAAGATAACGTCTACTCAGAGTCAACATGATTAACTTCCACCTGATGAGAAACACTGGCTTATAACTTTATATATCAGTACTCTTATTAAAAGCATGCATATCTTAGATATAATTCTCATTTAATCAACAAAAACAATGCTATTTCTAAGTAAAATTAAGTTGACATCATTACGTCAACAATGGCATTTTGTCCCAGAGCATATCCTATTTAAAATACTTATTTAAAAACTGTAAGAAAAAATCCCTTCATCGGTTCAATCGAGGATCGCTGCTAACACCACAGACCAATGTACAGTATTTTGACTATTTCTCCGACCAAACCTTAATTTTGTATGAACAGCTCATGTCCAATCATTAAATTACAATATTACCTTCTGAGTACTGAGGTAAAACATTGGATTGGTACTTAAAAAATTAAATTTAAAATATAATTTACAACAATTTTCTCTCTTTTTTTTTTACCAAAATATAAATGTTTGACATAAATCAGTTTTAAAACAGCAGTATACATATATTGATTTCAGGAATGCAAATGATCACAATGCAATGATGTATGTCTTGAATACACTGAATAAAGTCATTCTCTCAAAGCCTTACAGAGGTAACACAGATAAACAGCGTTTTATAACTGTTTAAATAAGCTTAGACATGATCATTTCAAGAACCTACATGTTCAGAAAAGATGTTTTAAAGAAACTCTTTAGGAGAGAGAAAAGCATTTATGAAACTACATAAAAGCTATTAATGGAGGTAAGGAGGCCTAAAGACAATTAAAAACATCTCATGTAGTTGTTGAACAGTTTATAATACATAGCCTTTGACCACTGATTGACATTATTTCAGCAATTTAGACACTTTATGCAATTAAAATAAAAAACAGCACATTGTATTTTATAAATGAGAACTAACACAACTGTGTTTACTTCTGAACTAAGAGATTCTCATTTTGATGAGACATTGATCTGTTCTTGAATTTACATGAGACCATTTGCCCACATGCGCTTTAATTTCCAGTGTATGGTGTGCTGACTTCCTATTTCCCATGTTCTTACAATCTAAAAAAAAAAAAAGGTACAGTCACATTAGCCTTCCATTTTTCAAAACTGTCTGATACTCTGCTCAAAATGGTGTAATGTTACAATTTCAATATAGGTGATAAACACTGATCATTAATTCACGATTAATCAATTAGTTGTTTGGTCCACAGAATGCCAGAAAAAACATTCATCATTGTACCTAAAGACCACAACTGGTATACTGTCATTAAAGACTAGATAAATCAGAAAATATCCACATTTAAAAACCTCGATCAGAGAATTTGGACATTTTCTTCACATTTTTTAAAATAGTTTTTGTAAACAAACTTAATTAAAAATCAATCAAAATTGTGATTAATTTAATAGTTGGCAACTCATCGATAAATTACTACAGTTCTAAATCAATTTAATGAGGACTTTGCAACAGTTTGCATTCTGTCAGTATAATATACAAAACAAGGTAGTGACATAGGGATAGAATAGTAACATCTCCATTTTCAAGTTTCTACTGTCTGACTGTGCACATTTACAAAGTTGAAGCTGAACAAAAACACAGAAATAGGAAAAACTAGGCAGAATTTGTCATTTGAATGAGTGTGGTGTAGACATGCTCTATGTGAACAGTGTCTTGACATAACTTTTGTGATTTGATGCTCTATAGTAAAACTAAATTGAAAAATGAAAGTGAACAAAGTGACTATTCATAGGGCAGAAGTATAATGCGACTGTACCAGGGTCTCAAGCGGTCAAAAACAAATTCATAAGAATATATTTTTTACTGTTAATAATACAGTGACATTTTCAGGACTATTAATGTTTTTTTGTTTGTTTGTATTTTAAAATAAGGGGTAGACAGCAAAGTAAAAAAATATGTCCACCATAAATATTATGATAACCAAAATCCAAATGAGTCTCGTATCAAAATATCAGTATAATATTGAAATAATTTCTTGCTCTGGTTCAACCACAATCAAGAACTGCAAAAGTGATATGCACTGGTTTGAATTTTGCTTGACGACGGAGTCATTTCAGTACAAGCTTTATACAGTGGATAGTTGTGCTTGGTTCTGTTATTGTTAGAAGAATTCCTGACCTCTATTTTATAAACCCAGAGAATAAACAAAAAAGCATACATGCTTAATGAGTTCTATCTTTTTTACGAACCTTGAGAATAAAAGCACTTGTCAAATAGCACAGTAAAAAGTACACATTTGACCAGTAGAGGACACTGTTTCCAACCATCAGCAATACATCCCTTTGAGTATACCAGAGTGGAAAACAAAAAAAAAAAGAAACTACAAGCTTCATAGAAGATGGTAAAAAGAAGGCCATTGATCAGCAATATAAAGGCATGATGTTGGCTCTGACTGTAGGATTTAAGGTGATTGCATGAAAGTGAGTTAAGGCCCAAACACAGAGAAGACAAACTAGTACTTGACTAATTAGTACCAGAAGCAACAAACACATTTACAGTATAGCTTCCATTCATCCAAGTCATTTTGGGAGGTATTAGTTAAATGCACTCTAGAATCCATAAAAAAATAAATAAATTGACTTCATTAGTGTTGACTTTTGTGAATGTACTGGCAGAATTGGTTTTGTCCTGAAAATAAGAAATAAAACCTCAGTGATCCATTTTTTTGTTTGTTGCAAGTGGCACTAACTGCATTCGGGGTGGAACGTTTCACAAAAGTCATGGTTCAGTACATGCCTCGGCATTGAGGTCACAGTTAGGTGTGATTTCGGTACAGTGAGGAAAAAAGTGGCGGTGCCTGCTTGGGTGCACTCATTCCTGAGAAAATCCCGTTGATTTCACAAACTGAAAATAACTTACTGTTAATAGGTAACCATATGAGCATTATTAGAACAGTCGTGTTTAATAGAGAAGGTTGGATACTATGCCCTGTGATAAAGCTTATTGCCTTGAAAAAATGAAAATTTGTAGCTCACATAAGGAAGACAATATTTATATTAAGAGTAATAAATGAGGAATGAAAAATAAATAAAATGATAATAAGTCTTCTATAGACACGTCTTATACACACAATCACACACACACACACAGACACACACATTGTGGGCAGCCACAGAAAGATTTTCATAAATATGAAATAAATCCTTGCCTACTGCCTGTTGACAGCTCCAGGTTACCAAACTGATGGCTAAATACATTTCTGCTGTTTATCTGAGGGCAATGCACAGGTAGAACATCTAAAAATAATAGTATTGATAAAACTTGAGGATGCTGTATGTGTCTCTTTTGACAGAGTTGTCTAAATTATTAGCACAGAAACTACCATCTAGCCAGCCAAAATGGACTTACTGGATTTTGTTGTTGTGTATTTACCTGACATGCAAGCTCGGTTGTACCATCAAGTATTAAAAGTTTAAGGGTAATGTATTTATCAAAATATTTTTTCACTGTTGGTGCAACCTAGCTACTGTATAATAAGGCTGAATGAAAACAGTGTAAAGGCTGACCACAAACATGCTCCAATATTATGCTTTTTCTCTTTGAGCATGTAACAAATATCTAGCAAAAGCTCAACCAAAAGCTTCATTTCTTTCAATTTAACTTCATAGTTTTGTCTTTTCTATGCAAGTCTAGCAGTTTGACTTGCATATCTAGCAGCATAAGACCTTGAGTTAATTTTAGAAAGAAAAGCGAAACCACTGGATGACTTTCCTTTACAATTTGAAACATAAACAAGGAGGAAGGCATCATATCTGAATTAATGTTTAATCAGCTACTTTTTACCCTCTTGAATTAAAAATGCAAGCAATGCAGTGCATGCAAATGATGTGCAGATACATTTTGAGGCCACTGAAGCAACCATCAAATTAGCTGCAATGATTTAGCTTGCAGTTATCTACGCATTATCTCCTCCCATTAATCTGTGATGGCTGAAAAATATATTTTTCTGTGATGCATGATGGTAAACCATGTACCTAGTAGAATTGTCAGAGGTGCAATGGCAGATTAACCACAGATTGTTTTGTCATACACAAACAAAAATGATGATTCTACAACCTACTGTATATGCTACAGTATTTACCGCCATCCTCCTCAGATTCATCTCTGATCAGAGGTTGATAACAGTTAATTCAAGCAGTGAGAGCTGACTTTACCTGACAATGTTGCCATCCAATGAGAATAACAGCATATAGCCTTTTAAGCAGTTTTGTCATTAGGCTGGAATAATTCAAATCACTGGCCACAGTAAGACAAAACTCATCCTGCTCATGTGTGCATCCCAAACCGAGGGCGGCGTACCAAACAGAACAATCTTTTGAGAGTCACCGTTCCACCCCTAAATTTTGTCCACAGTAAGACAAAACTCATCCTGCTCATGTGTGCATCCCAAACCGAGGGCGGCGTACCAAACAGAACAATCTTTTGAGAGTCACCGTTCCACCCCTAAATTTTGTCCACAGTACTTTACAGCTGTTCTTTCTCCATATAAAATATATAAGCCTTATCGTTTTATGGGTGTTCGCAAACTATACAACGCGAGTTTTTTCAGTCAATATCTGTCTCAAGAAGTACTTATTGTCCATACACATTGAAGTTTACAGTTGGTCTAAACCTATATAAATAATAGTTGAGTCATTGGAGGTGAAGGTTTGGTTGGTTAGGGTTGGTTGGGCTTCTCTGCTAACCCATATTAGAGCGAAGGAAAATTAGTTTGTTCATCTCCTCAGCGGTTACTTGCTGCTTCCTCTTCATTGCCAGACTCTGCTCACACACAGTCACGCACTCACTGCGTATACCCACAGCTGGTACAGCGAGTAGCCAGAGCGCCAGTCGAGCAAGCCTGGGGAACTTGTCACCCACAGCTGCGCTCCAGTACTGGAAGAGATCAGGTGTGCCTTGGAGAAGAGGCTCAGCCAGGTACTGAAAAATCTCTTGTCTGACTTGGCTTTGACTGTCATCATTACCAGACACTGTGCAAGATGATGACGTCCCCATTGAACTGCCACCATTTTTTCCACCTCCCTCTATGCGGCTTATTTTAGGAGTTGGTGGGCCATCAGTGTCACGCTCTTCACCACCTGATACTCCACCGCCAGTCATACCTCCATCCCTTGAATCAGCAGCCATTTCGCATGCACGGGAGATTATGTCCTCATGTTGGTAGGCTGGCACTGAGCGCAGCTTGAGCTGTGGGTCCAGTACCATGGCTACTTGGTGGGCTCGTTCAACCTAGAGACAGAGGGACATTTCAATGACCATCAGTCCTTTGTTAGAGCAATTACTCACACAAATCACATACCAACTTATGTTAATTTAAGTATCAAATGTCCGACCATTTTTGGCACCAACTGTGCTGACAGTCTAGTACTTAAACCACTGATTATTATAATCTTGCTTGTTCTTTTTCAAAAAAATCTAAAAACATTTGCCATTTTAATCCTTAAATTTCAGCAATACCCTGCCCTATCCCCAGCCAAATTCCAGTGGCTTAAGAATCTTTTCACTTTTATAATTGGCCTTTTACCAAACTTAATGTTAGAAATACCTTGAAGTTTTCCTTGAGTGCTTCCAGGAAGTAGTGGCAGAGTTTGCTAGCTGTGCCAGTTCCAGCCTCTCCAGCTTTGGAAGTGAAAAATTTCTCCAAGCGCAAGTAGACAGGCAGCACTTGTTGTAAAGTTGGTCTCCTCTGGCTGCTTAGCTCCAGAGCTGCCAAACGCAGAGGGGCCAGCAGACATGCCAGTGTGCCAAGCAGATGCTTATTGAGACCCTGGAGGAGTGGAGCTGTGGACTTACTGCGGCCATAAGCTTCACAAATCTGCTCAAAGTGGGCATGAACCTGCAGCAGAGCTTCAGCCATACGATCCCAGCAAGGAGGGGTGGGGCATTGTGGAGGGCTGGCCTGTGTACCTTCCTCAGTTGTGCTTGTGGATGTATTGGTAGACTGTTCCTCACGAAACGCCAGCGTGGTGGAGGAGGCAATATCTCGGCATGTTGAGAGAAGCTCAGACAACTCATGGAGCCCTCGAGCCTGGAGGCTGCGTTTTCCAAGAACCGCTTGGACAACTGCTCCAAGTGAACATCCTGCACATCGCAAGCATATTCTCCCACGGCCACCACTGCCTAGTGGTGATCCCCCAAATCCTGCTGCCCACACCCTGGGCTCTGAGACATACACGGTGCGAATGTCTGACATAACAAACTCAGACAAAACATTCTGCACCCAGTGGTGAACTTGCTCAGGCCCTTCTCTCAACTCGACCTCCCTGACACCAAGTACATAGCGCTTCAGTCTTGACCCTTCTACCTGGTAGGCTGTTAGAACATAGCAAGCATCTGGACCTGATGTTTGAGAGTGGCAGGTGACAGCTATGCCAAGTGAAGCATTGGAACCTAGAGCACATGTAACTTTGACTTTGACTTGGTTGTACATGCGGGGTAGCTGGCGCAGTGCCAAGGCACTCATGTTGCCAAGGGCATCACGGGTGGAATAGGCACCATGACGAGCCCCTGTATCCACAAGGGTCTGTGCCAACTTTAGGAAGTCCTTGCTGTTGAGCACAGTTAGCATGCTCAGATCTGAACACATTACCCGTAAAAGCCGCTCAGCCACTTGCTGTCGCTCCTTCTCAGGTAGTCCATTATTCTCTGACAGCGCACACAGGAGATGATGGATAAACAAGGCAAAAATAAGAAAAAATAATTAGAGTTCATGTTTGTTATTTCATATATTAACAGAAAACACTTCCTCTAGACAAAGATAAATACAGACGCATACACAATAATAAAGAAGTAACATGACCATATTATAAACAATAAAACTCAAAGTTAAGGAAAATGTGAAGGTTAGGGTGAGGAGGATATGTAGCTTAACCACTAGCGCCCTGATCCCCAATAATCAGTCCACTTAAACAATTTTTGACAAAATAGAATGTAGAAAGGGTAACGAATGCACACCTCCACACAGACAATAACTCTAAAGGTCTAAAATGAATCAAGCCTATAGTAGTACTTACGGCTGAGAGTGTTGTTTCTCTGGGAGATACTCTGAGGCTGAATTTGTAGTTTAACTGAGGGATGGGCCTGGGCCTGGGACTGGGACTGGGCCTGTGCCTGAGAACCTCTCCACATCTGTTCCTGAGGACCCGTGGCTGAGGAGGTTTTTGGAGAGTCCCCTTTGGTGTGGTTCTCATTGTCAGNGGACTGGGCCTGTGCCTGAGAACCTCTCCACATCTGTTCCTGAGGACCCGTGGCTGAGAAGGTTTTTGGAGAGTCCCCTTTGGTGTGGTTCTCATTGTCAGCTGAGGGAATACAGATAGGTAACATAAGGTGGCAGTGAGACTATTGGACAGTTTTAAATGGAAGAAGTGTATGTTTGTGGAGGAAAATGTAAGGAATAAACTAGCGGTGCTCCGATCAGGGTTTCTGGAACTGATCATCGAATTCTGAAATCAGTAACGCCAATACCGATACCAATCACACATCCTCTATTTGAATTTGAATCTTGCTTTTTACAGTGTAGCATTAATTATTAATGTATTCATTTAAGTCACTCTTGACACTGATATTAAGCATTATTAAAGAGATTAGAGTATCATGTGTATTCTATATCTTGTTTCTATATCTAGTGTTTTTTTAATCTTAATATGAAAAGCAAATCAAACCACTTTTTAATCTCTGCTAATTCCTTTTTCTTTTTGACCTGCAAATAGAAAAAAAGTTTGTGTTTAAATTAATTCCAATTTAATTATTTTAATTCAGATAACCACTCATTTTTTTATGGATTAAAATGAAGCATTCTTGTTGTTTTTACACTGGTAGATGTTCTTACACTTAAAGTAAAATAACAAGTGTAGCTCTCACCTCCGGGGATCATCATATTGCTGCTGTGTTTTAAACAGCGTAGTGGTTGAAGAATGAGAGGTTTGAGGCGGAGCTGCAGGATTGGGTGAGACAGGGACATTTATTTGTATTTATTTTAGTTAACATAACCGCTGTATGGCAATAATTAAATAATGTGTTATTCAACGGATTCACCGGCTTTCACCGCTGCCTCCATACATCGCAGCAACACACACACACACACACAGCAGCGTCAGTAGCACTCACTGACAGAGCAGCTGGGTCTCATTTCGATGTCGAACTTTTTACACAGTAAGTTGATGTGAAATAAACTAGGCTAGTAGTCCCACTTTAAACAGACTCTTGATAGCGTAAGAGAGAAACACGAAGTGACCGCAACAGTAGTGGCCATTACAGTAGCTACTCTGCTCCTCTTGTCTGCAGTGCAGCTAAGTACTGTGAGTGTGTACGTGTGTATGACTATGTGACAGAGAGCATAGTCGACTCAATTTAGATGCAGTAATGGTCTTCTTGCTTCCAACATAATTTTATTATTTATTGATATTTGGAAATTGACAGTCTGATTGATGGAGAGAGTGTTTTTGTGCGTCACATGATTGCCTCTTTTAATCGGCCAAAATAACGAGCCCGATCAATTCCGATATTGGTCTTATTGGCTGATGCTGATCTGGTCGCCGATTGATCGGAGCACCCCTAGAATAAAACCATGACTAAATTAAACCAACAAAAAAGCAAAGGGAAGGACAAAAATACATAACTTGGCCCCTCTGCATCTGTAAAAAAAATAAACAAAAAAAAACACAGGTATGTGCATATTTGCAAAAAATAAAAATAATAATAAAAAAAAAAAATCACCAGAATTGGTCAATTCTCGCATTAGCTGCAAAATCTTGCATGGTATGTCATCAGATGAATACAAACTCATGGCAATAATTCCAAAAGCAAGAACCTAACAGCAATGCCAAACAGTAATAATTCATCGTAATTTATCAACTAGTGTAAACATATTTTGTTTTCATTGCTGAAGCCAGGATAACAATATTTTTAAACTGTCTGGATGATAAAGGCATAATTCAAACTGCATGCAAGGATAGCCAACATGAATCATACACAAGAGGGTAACCAAACTACACTCGTATCATTTATCAAATAAAAATACCAGACATTTGGTGGTCACAGCCTGTGCAATATGGGTATTTCATATCACTGTAAAATGGTTATTTATTTTGTGACTATTGGTGAAACAAAATAATTTCACCATCACTTTAGGCTAAGGTTAGCCTATATGAGATGGGACTTATCTTTCTATGAAATTAAGTGATTGTAATCAGCTGACAAAGCACACATTGACAACGCACTCTGTACAAAGTCACATGTATAATGCACTAATAAGATAAAAACCTCATCCTGCAGCCTCAGAACCAGATCTGCAACAACCCTCATTACAACAATTTATTCCTTGGAACTCTGCATACAAATGCTGTGAAGAATTTAATGCCTATACCTCAATAAACAATAAAAGGATTATGCATTATCATATAGATTTCCACATGCATCTCAGCCACTGACGGTGTGTTCACATTCTGCATATGTTTTCCTGTCAAGGTTAACATGCATTTATAGTAGTGGACTCACCAGCGTGGGACTGCATGTGCTCCAGCAGGTTGTTGTAGAACTGGAACTGGATGCCACAGGCACCACAAGTGTAGGGTTCTAAAAAATCACAAGGCCCAGAAGAGCATTGACTCTTTGTAAGAGGCAAAAGTGTAAATACTTGTCGATCAATTAGCCTCTATTACCCCTGATCTAAACTGTATCGCCACCAAATGTAGGAGCTCTGAAATTCAGTCCCACAAAGATCTCACAATGTTGTTTTTGTGACTTTTTCAACCAAAAGTGACTTAATTTGGGATGCATTTTGCAAAAGTTTTTGTTATTCTTTGGCTTCGGGGTATAAGACACTGACTATGTAACTTTAGTGTTCCTGAATCTGATCTATTTGTTAGATACCACCCCCCACATCCCCCCTTTCTCTAAACCTTCATTTTTTGTCTGCTACATTACTATCCTATCAAATAAAAGCAAGGAAAAGACATGTTAACATGTTTAAAAATAAAATTTATAACAGCTTTCCCAACAATCTTTGCCGTCCAACAGAAAATCTAGTAACAGTAAGCCAGTGCTTAGTTATCAGTCTTCACAAAACACAGCTATATCTAAATACAATGCAAATGTGTAATAAGACCAATGTGAATCATCCTGCTCAGACATTACCCAGCAATAATGAAGCTAAATGCAGCAAATCTATAGAATCACGATGGATTATAGAGAAGCTGTTTGCACCAAACAATGACAGATTAACGCAAATTGAAGCATACCAGAAAAAATAGGTGAAATGAAATGGAGAGCAACATGCATACGTTTTGCTTTGAGCAGGAAGGTGGGGTTTGGACTTACTCTGTGTTGTAGAGAAGGAGGTGGCCACCAGGGGGCTTGGAGTTCCTGTGTACAGCAAGATGGGGAGGGTGTTAAGACTATAGACAGACACAGTGGGCCATTGCCTTATACTCTTTTTCCTTATTTGATAATTTCCTTTAGCATTTAATGTTAATTATGGAAACATACAAGATTTACAATAAAAGGGTATTAATCTATATTTCCATGATTCCATATAGTAAAGAACAATTAAGGCGTTTCATACATTTTGAGCAGTGACTGATGATGTACTGTATGTAATCAATTTTAATTAATTACAGGCACATACACATATATTGATTAATTTCAGCACTGGGCAATAATGTCTAATGTGTCACATAGCTGCAACAAACATAAGCCCTTTCAAAAATCCTTTATTTACAAGCCATCGCATGCACAGTAATCACTCAGAAAATACAACCACACCCATAGAGTAAAGGTAGAAGATACTTTTTGATTTCTCACTAATACATATTATATATATATATATATATATATATATATATATATATATATATACACATACACATACACATACACATACACACACACGAAGTGAGTGACCCAGTACTTACCGCTTGAATTCTGCGAACTGTTTGTGTCAACCAGACTGGACTGAATTGTAGTCTCCAGTTTCCGCCTGAATGGACTGCCTGTGAGTGAAAAACAATGAGTGGCATGCCCCGCTAAATAACAGATTATTTTTAAAGATTTCAAGCTATGGGCCCACACTAAGATGGAGCAAAGTCAATTACATGCAATTTATTCTTAATCTTAGTTTGCGCCATGCAAATCAATCACACTAACAGCCTTAACAAAAGGATCCAAATGTTCATATCACATTTAAATATGGGCTTAATTCTTCCTCTTCATTCCATCTTTTTGACCCACTTTTAAGATGTGATGGTGCACCATGCTTTAAATAGTTCTTTAAGGCGGAGTGCTCCTCAGTAAAACATTTGGGAGGGGTATCAAGTACCACAAAATACAGTACCGGTTCGGAGAAAAATTATATATGACAGCTGGGAAAAAGTTTTAATCAAGTATAATCTAATATGATCTAAAATTGCCTGTATCACTGAAAATGGACTATTGGTAATGTTAAAGCTCGAGTGTGGGACTTCTGTCACGGGCACTTAAGTCGTAGACTTCACTGTAGCCTACTCTGTTGCAATTGTTGCAACTACAGTATAAAACTGCAGATGCCTTGTTTTGAGTGTCATACAACCTCTGCAAAATGATCCATTAGGGCCTGTAAGATCTGGGGTTGTATGCATTTATTTGGCTAGTGTGAGAATGTCAAATCTGACAACAGATCAAGAACCCTATATATAAACTCTAACAAAATACTGTGAAATGTACATATATTGTGAAACAGAGAGAGATTCATCTGGTGGTGATTGGCTTATAGGTATTTATATGTAAAGATTCCAGACTGCAGAATTAAAATAACCATAAAACAAAGTCTGGGGTTACCTCGCAATTTTAACATTTCATCATAGTGATTTGCACTCAACCCTTCGCCAAAGGTTAATAGTTTCCAGAAAGGTTGCCACAAATATGGTTGCAAGGTGATTAAATCCAACCTCTTAGGATTCTCTTATTTTCATTTTCAATTGGATAAGGTCCACAAGAGTCACCTCAATTAAAAAGTGGATTTTCAAAAAGGATTTAAAAAAGTGATTTAAAACAGCATTTATGAAATACATTTTCAAATGAATAATACAATTTCAAAAACAGAATTAAATAACTGATTTTCAAAATCATTTCCAAAATGCATTTTGAAAAACAGAATTCACAAACTGAATAAGAAAATAACTTTTAATCAGGCTTTTAAAAGGGCAATTCCATTTTCTATTTGCCTTTCCATTTCCAAATTGCATGTACAAATTCGATTTGAAAATGGGTTTGGTAAATCAACCTTTAAAAAGCAGTGTCCCTTGTGGTCCTGCACGCACAGAAAATGCAATGCAAATGAGCTCTGAGCAGAGATGTAAGAAGCTCTCTGACTGGCTGTTATGAGGGGCCGTATAGGCCATAATTCATTCTGGTACTC
>JANJYP010168218.1:0-19094 GCA_024605115.1 Rastrelliger brachysoma
AAAAATAACCACAGCTAAGACAAAAGCCTTATGAGTATATCTACTTATCAGCTACATCTGACCTAACTTCCTTTTTCATCAAACAGAGTGATGAGTGTTTTCCTCCATTTGGCAGGATGCATACCTCTGGTGCAGGTGATTTGGTCTGCTGCCAGTGTCCAGCCTGAGGGACAGGCACACGAGTAGTACCTTGGTGCCACAGCCGAAAGCAGGCAGATATGAGTACAGGGGCTTCTAGAGCAGTGATTTTCACCTACAAGTTATAAAATCACACATGCACAAGTGCAGAGAAGTGCATATGCGCACATAATAGACTAGAATTAGCAAAGCAAAAAAGCAAACATTTCACAAGTTCATAAGGATAATTCTGAAAAGCAATTACAAATCAGTGGACCTTCTATTGGCACAGCATTATTGAGATACAAGAATTGCCAAACAAATTCAGTTTATCTTTGCCATACCTGTTGGCTGCCTGGCTGGATGTATTGCCACCAGACCCATGGGCTGAGGGAGGTTGAACAGCATCACTGTCTGGTTCTCCCCGTGCCACTTATGGGCTCGCATCACGCGGTTGATGTATCTGTCGGTCCAATACACAAAATCCTCAAAAATGGTAATTGCGTGGGGATGTTGCAGTACCTTTTCATAGAGAGCAGCAAAAGAAAAAAAGGTGTCTTACACATGCTATTCAACATGGTTTGTGCTCTATTCACTTTCAGATGTACTTAATCAAATTTATAATATAATTAAGAATAAAGTCTCCCTTCTCATATACTCACCAGGTCACTGGCCAGAACTTGCTTCCTGTTGTTGCCGTTGTAATCGCAGTAGTCAATGAAATCCAAGTAGGCATCAGCAAAGTACAACAAATTGTTTGGATAGTCTAGGGTAAGACCATTGGGCCAGTATAGTTTGTTGCTTATGATAACTGTCCGCAATTTTCCATCCATACTGGCCCTCTCAATGCGAGGGTTCCTCCCCCAGTCAGTCCAAAACATCAGGTGAGCGCTGCAAAACAAATGTTCTTTTAACATCAGCTGTTTAGACAATGACACACAGAGACCATAATATGTATTACAAGACACATACAGTAGGTCTAACACAAACTTGTCTCTCTTACCTGTCCCTTGGGTCCAGTACCAGGGCTCGAGGGTTAGTGACATTTTCACTGACTAACACAGTGCGGTGGGTACCATCTAGTTTGGATACTTCAATTGTCTCAAGTACGTAGTCGGTCCAGTATAAGTTCCTGCCAACCCAGTCTACAGCAAGGCTCTCTGTCACAGTCACTCCACTGTCAAATATCTGTCCACAAGAGACTTAATCTTAGTTAAATATGTTTACTGGTGACAAGAAAGGAAACAGACATATATAAATGAATATGAATTTTCATTGCAATATATCTGTGGTGACAAAAATATAACAAACCAAACTCACCACAGTTCGATCACTGCCATTTTTGTGTGCACTCCAGATTCTGTCCTGGCTCGTGTCAGACCAGTACACACGGTCAGTCACTGAATCAAAATCAAGGGCCACAATGTTGCGTCCATCCCGGATCAGTGAGCGGACCACGTTGGGCTGAGTTGTTATGTCATCTTGCACAATCTGATTACGACTGGCCACTAATAAGAATGCCTGACGAGAATCTGTAAACAGACAACAAATCACTGTTACTTTTCCTCCTGCCCATGCTAATGAGATAATAAGACATGCTTTTGCTGTTTTGTTGTCTTTCAAAACTATACAACAGTGTTGTTAAATAGATCCTACTCAAATGACAATCCTTAGGGAATGCACTTATGTTCAAATAATGAGCTATTGTATTGCAGAGCCTTTCAGCGGGTTATCTGTGTGGAAGAGGACCTCATGTCAGGCACGTTCCCCATAAACAGCCCTTTGTTGGTGATTATGTCCTAATTACACCAGTGATGACCACTGAGTGACATATATGTTATTTGTCTTATCTAAAGAAATCAGAGGAGCAAGGGGAGACAAGGGAGAGGAAAGACAGTGTGGGGGCTGAGCTCCCCCTTTATCATAGTTCATTCCTGCCCACCTGCCAGCAGAGTGAAGAAAGCTGAGATATGTGTTGTAAAGGCTAGTTGTCTGGATGTTAAAATTGTGAAATTGTAGGGTGTAATTAATAAGGGCAACAGTATGTTTTTAAAGAGATTCAAGGAATATTTCCCTCCTCACCTGAGGCTTTGCAGGTACGTTGGTCTGCTTCTAAAGTGTAACCATCCTGGCAGTGGCAGCGGAAAGAACCTCTCTCATTAAAGCAGTGCTGGCTACATAGTCCAGGTGGATTACATTCATCTATGTCATCACAGGTTTTGGAGTCATTACTCAGTTGATAACCCACAGGGCATGTGCATTGAGCCCCAAAGGGCCCCTGGATACAACCGTGGGTGCAGCCAGCATTGTTGTCAGAGCAGCTTTCTTGATCTAAATTAGAAGCAGGAAAATAGAAAGTCAGACCAACAAAAGTACATGATGAATTAAATCCAGTAAATTATAACATTTACAACAAAAGTCATCTAATAATAATGTATATACCATGTATATGTTTAACTGATGAACAACAAAGCATCAACTATGTATTTGAGTTGTTACTCTGAGTCAGAACTATTTTTATCTATGTTTGTGGTATATTGTTGCTACATTTACCAAACTTTATTAACAGCCATTTTTCCTTTGATCAAGTCTTGAAACAAACAAATGGATATTAAAATAATTGATGAAGATACTATGTTTATTGAAAATGAATCAAGCTACTTTCAGAATTTCTACCAATGATTGAGAATTTGTTCCTACCTGGCAAAGGCTCATCTGAAAGTTTTGAGAAAAGGCAAGAAAGGACAATCACAGATCATTTTCAGGTTAATACAGGTCAAATCATACACATGCATGATTTTAATAAAAGAATCCAAAGACAAACAGATATCATTCAACATATTTTTTCGTGAAATGATGTCCTTCCTTTGTGATAGATAAGGAACATGTTCCAGGTTGCTGAAGATTTAAAAAGCAGAGATCAAAACTTACTGCAGAGTGGAGACTCGTCAGCACCATTGGGGCAGTCAGGGGTATTATCACACACAGTGGTGAGGTTGATGCACAGACTGTGGCCAGGACACTGCCACTGCCAGCTTGGACATCGGAAAGGTGGTGTGGGACAATCTTGTTCATCACTCATGTCCCTACAGTCATTATCCCCATCACAAATCCAACTGCGTAAGACACAGTTTCCATTGTTACAGCGGAAGAGTGTGGAGGGACAGGTGTGAGGTGGACAGGCATGGTGTTCATCACTGCCATCCTCACAGTCTGGATGGCCATCACATTCCCAGGTAGATGGGACACAGCTCCCATCTGACTGGCATTGAAATTCAGTCTCATGGTGGCACATCCCTGGAGGCCTAGTAGCTGGGATAGTTTGGGAAACACCACAAACATTATGTGAGCAAAAGCCAAGATAATGCATGATAAATAAACGATTTTATATTATAAAGTATAATGTCATGGAAGACAGTGTTGTGTTTCAGTGATATGACCTGTGACAAATGAAAGTATATAAATACTTACGACAGCCTTGCTCATCAGAGCGGTCACTGCAATCAAAGACTCCATCACATCGGTAGTAGGAGTTGATGCACTGGTGACCACTGGAGCACTTGAACTCATTCAC
Source organism: Rastrelliger brachysoma (assembly GCA_024605115.1). Taxonomy (NCBI): domain Eukaryota; kingdom Metazoa; phylum Chordata; class Actinopteri; order Scombriformes; family Scombridae; genus Rastrelliger; species Rastrelliger brachysoma. The sequence continues at coordinate 3,692 of JANJYP010168218.1, forward strand.
AGTGCAGTTGTAGACTGAAAAATCCAGTTGAGTATGTTAAAGCTTCCATATTTCTGTTATTATGTATGTATGTTGAGCTCAACTGTTGTGCAACACAAGTAATGAGATCAATAAAGTAAGAAGCTTAGCAAATGCTTGTTGTATTTCACAGAGTTTTCAATTGACCTCGATAACTTTTAAAACAAAAATTTAGCTGTCAAAAATATTTGTGTCACTGAATGCATGAATGAATGCAGGTATGACTGACTGAATTTATTCATTCCTTATTTGTAGATCTCTGATGTGCTGCATTTCACAATGAGAGGTTAATCACATCACATGCCTTATCCTGTTAATCACATCACACAAGACACTTACTACATCCTTGCTCGTCCGCTCCATCCACACAGTCCCTGTCCCCATCACAGACATAGTTGGGGTCTATGCAGCGGTGGTCTGGACACTGAAACTGGCCTGGGTAGCATGTGCTACTCAGATCTGTCAACAAACATTAGACAACAATGAACCTGTGAACTAAATTCCAAACCTTTTTGAGCTAATAAAAATAAATTGTGCAGTCTTTAAAATCATTAACATTTTTAAAGAATAAAACAACGCTTCGCTTCGGCTGATAAATGGCAGCTGCGTTGCACTGTGCCCATGGTAGCGTCAGCACAGTTCAGACATACATTGTAGTAACCCCAATTTCCTGAAAGAGAGCCTCATACATATGTAGATTTATTCTTAATTTAAACTTTTAAGTCTGACTGATATGTCCAGTAACTATATATATGGGGTGATTTGAACACTTTATTTGTAATTTCAAGCCATTTAGCTGCGTATACAATTAATCAAGGCATATTAAACAAGCTCATCATACATTAATGATGTGCATGTCAACTTATTTGAAGTACTTTTTTATAATTTATTTCTACTCACATGTGGGCCAGTTGTTTACCCCTTTTCTTTTTTGCTTAGAATGAACAAATGAATAAACTCTTCAAACAAAACCTCCTAACTTTGAAGTGATAACATCAGTAAGGATACTCACGGCAATCAGCTTCATCTGAACTGTCTCCACAGTCATTATCAGTGTCACAACGCCAGGTATGTGGGATGCAGCGGTGGTTAGCACAGGTAAACTGATTAGCAGTGCACGTTCCAGGCAGCTGTGTGGGGCAATTGTACTCATCACTGTTATCAAAACAGTCATTGTGCCCATCACAGCGCCATCCTGTAGGCACACAACGCTGATTGGCACAGGTGAATGCAGAAGGGGAACAAGTGGTGTCTGAAAAAAGAGATGGTGATCTTGATTAAACATTAGAATACTAAAACTGAACAAAAAACCCAGAGGCTCTCTGGTCAAGCCTAGCCAGTATAACAAACTAAATTTTACAAAAAAGAAAGCCTTACTGTTAATTCCACAGTTGACTTCATCACTGTTGTCATGGCAATCGTCAACACCATCGCATTGGTAGCTGTTTGGGACACATTTGCCGTTGCCACAGGAGAAGGAGTTGGCTCCACACTGGAGTGTGGGGGGCTCATTGGAAGGGTCCTCCACACATGTCTGCTGGTTGGAAGACAGCTTCATGCCATACGGACAGCCACACACCCTCTGTGCGTTAGGGGCTGGGAAGCAGAAGTGGCTACAGTCTCCATTAGGATTTGTCGGTCTGTTGCAGTGGTTGGAGCCTAAGAGGCAAAGTCAAGTGTAATTATGAGGAATAAAACTCAGAAGTCAAATAAATAATGGAGTGAGAAGAGCTGTGAATAAAGCTACTGACCAATCTGAGAGTTGGAGTTGAAAGACTTGACATGCATGATATGGCTGATTCCTCTTCTGATAATGACCATCTCCCCACCATCGGTCTTACGCACACGTACAATGCCACCCAGGCGCCAGTCAGTGAAATATGCATAGCCTTCATAGGGCAAGAGCAACAGAGTATAACTTCCCATCCATCATCTTTTATCAGATGCTGGTAACAATAATTGCTCTTTTGACATGAATGACAAACTGCAGTTCAAGTGAATGTCAGTGAAATTAACTCATTCTTGTACTTTACAGGGCAATTGTTTATACCAGGACTTATTACCTTCAAAAATGGTAAGGCCGAATGGATGGGAGATCTGCGTTATGCGGTCCAAGGAAAGTCTGTTCTGTCCATCAAAATTGCTGTGTTCAATTTTGTCAAAGAAGGCATCCACCCAATACAGACGCATTGAACTGTGTTGAGATCAAAGCAGAGGCAAGCATTTGAAACAGACATAATTACAATAGTACTGCTAATATTAAACCACTGACATCTTGAAAATTCTATTTATGTGTGGCTGCTGGACGTTCAGCTCACCTCCAATCAATAGCTAGGCCATTTGGCCAGCCAAGAGTAGTGTTTACAATAGAAAGGGCATGTGACCCATCACCCCAAGCCCTCATAATCTTTGCTGGCCGGTACCAGTCCGTCCAAAAAATATACCTGCAAGAGAAAAATAAACATATCTCATTCATAAATGTTTAATTTGCATCTACCTAGGTAACAAAAATATTTTAAAATAACTCTAAAATAACTTTATGTATACAATATTTTGGATACTGGAATATTATAGAGATTTCTGTTTAAGCCCACTTCTTAGTGTTCACTACAATACTGCCCTTCACACTGAACTAATCTCTGCTGTTGGCCACAGAGGCCTTATGACTTTGAGGCAATTGGAAATAACAGCTTGTGCTAAATAAGGATTCCTTTTATCAGGTGGGGGCTTAATTTGAGGAAATGGGTGACCACCTCTTAGGGTGGGTAACCCAACTTGCATACTTAGTTCTGGAAAAGCTTCACTATCCTTATTAACAATGGAAGTTTCAAATACCTCATTTATATTATGAACATCTACTCTGGTATACTTTTAAGTGCTTTAAATAATAGTAAATATACATCTGACTACTAAATGTATAATCAATGCAGAATATTCAGTAAACATGAAGTTCTGAAAAATTGTGACAGCACAATTGTACAGGCTATCTGTAACCCACAGAATCCATGTGTATCCAAGTATCAGTTTATCTTGATTTACCCAATGAGAGGATGCACCACAATGGCCCTTGGGTTGTTGAGGTTTTGTATGATAGCCCTTCTGGACTTATCAGCTAGCTTCATGACAGATATGCTCCTGTATCGTGGGTCAGTCCAGTAGAGGTTTTTTGAAATCCAGTCGTAAGCCAGGTCCTCCACTCCATCCACTCTATTGGCTGCCAGTACCTCCCTGCCTGTGCAGATCAAAGAAGTCAGACCACCGTTTAACACAGAGATGAAAGAGGAACACATTTAAATAAATAGGCTGTCAGCTTGCATTTTCCCCATGTGGACCTGACAGAAAAAACTAGAGCTGCTCCAAAAACAACATTTGTGATCACAGCAGCGGCATCCTTATATCGTGTGGTGTGACTTCAATTTGATTATCACCTTTGTAACTACTTCCTCTGCTTGGGTAATAAGCAAAAAAACTGCTTTGTTAAACAGTCTCTCCTATTCATTCTCAGTTCATTAGTTTGAGATGTTAGTTGATCATAAGATCCATTTTCCACTGTCCATTCCCTCCCCCGTAGTACAAGTCGGCCCCATTAGGCACCCCCTTAACTCCCTGTATAAGCCTGGCCAGATCACATGGTAAAGCTCTCTGCTAGGAAAGACATTATCCAAGGATGTAAGCAGAGTGGAAAAAAATGAAACATATTAGCCGCTGATAGTTTTTCATACTTCACACCACAGTTGTGTTTCGATCACAGGAACTTTCTCCAGGTACAAAAAGCTTGTTGGCAAACTCAGGTCTTCTACCTGTGTTTCCATCGGAAGGACCAGGGTGATTGTTTTACACATAGTCTCTACTTGAAGAATAGCTTTTTCTAAAAGTGCAGAAACTTTGGCTAAGGGGTTTATAGGGATGACTGTCACTGATTCGTCACACACATTTCTCTTTTTTTTTTTGCTAGCGTTACAGGTAAAGTGATGCATTGTTGTTTTCTACAATATCATTGGGCAGCTAATATTTATAAACTGTTTTCTTGGGTCTCTGCGTATTATGAGGGGGGTGGATCTGTATGGATCGAAATGGAGCAGCATTCCACCCACTCAGTAAACAGCACCTTACGGACAATCCCATTGTGAGCAGCTCACTATGAATGTGGTTGCAATTTAGTACCCACTTTAAACACAGGCAGGCTATGCCCTCTCCCCCAATCTCAGCTAATGCACTATTTCCACCCTCACTCACGGATACCGCGTCTAAGTTATGGTTCAGGAATGGTCTGAAACAGGTGAAAGATCTTTTTAGAGATGGTGTGTTCATGTCTTTTGAGCAGATTGCAAGTGAGTATAATATTCCCAGCTCACATTTGGTCAGATATTGGCAAGTGCAGGCCTTTATTTGGAAGCTTTTTCCTTCCTTTCCATCACTCCCAATCTGAGCGACTGGATCGATGAGTGGTTAGATGAAGATTCATATCAACGTGGAGCAATGAGCAGGCTGTATGAGAATATTAAAATGAACGCCTCTCCATCACTTAACAATATTAAGGTGGCGTGGGAGTAAGAGGAGCTGGGGTTTGAAGTCTCGGGTGGCTCCTGGCAAAGTTCAATCAGTATCAGACATGGTCTGCTCCAGTTTAAAGTGCTCCACAGACTCCATTTGTCTAAAAGTAGACTTGCTAAGATATGTCCTGATGTGGATCCGACCTGCTCCTGATGCTGTTGGGCTCTGGCAAACATCTACCATTTGTTTTGGGCATATCGAACAGTTTTGGTCTTCAATTTTTGACACATTTTCTTATATCAGTGACAAGGAGATAAGCCCTTCTCCCGAAATTGCTTTATTTGGTGTTGTCCCTGATGAAGTGGCGATATCTGGTGCTCAATTGGACACCATGGCCCTCTCATCCTTATTGGCCAGGCGGCTTATTTTGTTTAATTGGAAATCAGCCATGCCTCCCACACACAGGCAGTGGGTTGGCAATGTAATGGCACATTTAAAACTTGAGAGGTTGAGACACTCAATCAGGGCATTGACCCAGAGGTTTTACAAGGTCTGGCAACTTTTTTTGAATTACTTCAACTTGGAATTCCCTGCCAGAGACACAGGGACGGCTACTTAATTGACCCACAATCTCTGTAACACATGGAAATCTGTAGTTTATTTCTTCTTTTTGTTAATTCTTTGTTCTTGTGTACATTTTCTGTCATATAAGTTATAGTAGGTAGGTCATCACTGTTGCTTTATTTTCATAAATGTGGTGATCACTGTTTGTGGCCTTGTTGACTGTGTTGTATGTGTTTACAATTTTAAAAGTCAATAAAAATATTCAAATAATTTGCATAATCTACCTGGTTATCCATATGTGGCGAAATGCAAACAGGGCTGCACTGCAGGGACTATAAAATTCAGAATGTAGTCCGAGAGATTACTCCCTCTGGATCCTAAGTACCTGGACATTTTGGTGGAAATGGGGCTCATGTCTTTCTTCTTCCTAATATTATTACAATATTATCATTGTTATGCTGTGCATATGTAAAGTAACTAGGGCATTTTAAACAGTTCAGCCACAGATATAGACAAAATACTTACCAGTCCCATCCACTTTCTGTTTATAGATAATATCTTTGGATGTGTCTGAGAAGAAAATAGCATCATCCTCAGCGCTAAAATCCACTCCAACAAAGTAGGACGGTGATCCAGTGACAGGCAAGATGATGTCTTCCTGAGTAGAGAGGTTAAAGGGGATCCCTCTCACAGCCAGTTGGCTAGAGAACAGCAGAAACTGTCTCACAGCTGAAGATAGAAGTTCAGAAAACACAAGATACACATTAGTAGCAAAGATAAAATAAACCACTAAAACATCATGTCAACAGCACAAAAGACAGGGTGGAACGAGACACTATTGGTCGCTGCACATGTGAGTTTGGCTACACCATTAAATTCAGTATGTTTACTTGAGACACATATTTAGATCTATTCTCTTACCCAAACATCGCTTGCCATCAGAATGTAAGTCATAGCCCATGCGACATTTGCAGCGGTAACCCAATCCTCCATTGTCACTTCTGTGACTCAAAACACAGATCTGATCACATCCACCTCTGTTTGCACTGCAAGGATTTGACACTGGAGAAAAAAAAAACGGACCAAGAATTTCACAAACAGTTGTGCTAGTTAAAACTTATATAACATAAATTACAGATTCTGATCTTCTTTATCTATGCCTATTCATAGCATAACCTTTACAAATACTAGAAGTTACATGGCAGAAAAGTTAATGAAAATCACCATTATCCTGAGCTTGATATTCCTCTGGCAAAATCTGTGAACATCTTTGTACAATTAAGGAATCACATTGAACAAGACAGATGGGCCTCACTGAGGGTCTTACCGTGTGGCTGTTTGAGCTGATGTATCACTGCTACTCCATGTGGTGTCTGTGATGTACTGTAAACCACTTGAGAACTGCTGTCAGTGAACTTGTTGGCTTTCATCACAGCCATCTTAGTCCAGTCTGTGAAATACACATTATGCTCGAACAGACTGATACCAAATGGATGTGGGATCACAGCACCTCCATGGACCACTGTTTTTCTATTAAAAAAATGTTGAGGACATTGAGTTATTAGAATATGAGGGCATGGATTTTTTTTCTATTTGATTATTGCATAGAAATTAGAAATAAGATTTTATTTTTTTTAACCAAATAAATCTAAAAATGACATGACACATGATAAATTTACCTATGAAGGCCATCGTAGGTTGCAGTTTCAATATAATCGTAGCGACTGTCAACCCAGTAAATGCGCTTGGCCTCAATGTCTAGTGTGATACCAGCTGGCCAGCCCAGTTTAGTCCCAATGATCCCATAACGGTTGGTGCCATCCATGAAGGCCCGCTCCAGACCTGGTTGTCCATTCAGTGCCTCCCAATCTGAGAAGAACATATACCTGTGAAAGGGAGAAGAAAATGTTTCATCCAACTTTGAGGTGGGATCCTTTCATTAAGACTGCTATGTACAGCTGGGCACACAAGTAACATTACATGTTTTAAATTAAGATAGAACATGGGAGGTTTTCCTCTTTTTAATTAACTTTAACATCAATAACATCCTATTATATATCCAGGAGGAAGGCTGTACATCCCACCAAAGAGCTATACATTAATTTATCTGTAGCCACCTGGCTCTCCTCCCCCCTTGACCTATACTATTGGATTACAATGAGGGCCATCACTTACATTGCTCCTCACTAATCCACCCAGGGCAATCTGCTAATCTCACACACACCCCCCATTATTCCATGCCAATGGAGCACGACACAGATACTGTATTTGCAGATTGGGAATGGATGGACGGATGGAAAATGGGAGATGTGCTTACCCAACAGTGGGGTCCACTGCCAGTCCTCTAGGGTTTCCGAGGTTTTCAGTGATGAGAGTGACCCGGTTACTTCCATCAAAGTCCACCATGTCAATCCGGTTGACGCTGGCCTCCACCACATACAGTTTATTGTTCACCCAATCCACCGCCAAGTTCTCAGGATAGTCAACTGATACATTTAAAACCACCTGCATGTTGGAACCATCCATATCCACAGAAAACACCTGTACACAAAAGATAGCATTGTTGTAAGGAAATCAGGCCTTAGGTGGTCCCTGCTTCCAGAAATAAAGGAAAGATATTAAGAAGGAAGATTTAAGAATGTGGCTGTCAACAGCAGTGACAAGCATTAATGTAAAGGCAGCAATACAAAACATATTTTAGCAAGTATTAAGAGGCAGAGAGGGTTTACTTGTTTGATTCTCTGTTTTCTGTCTTGTTATGAAGCTTGAAAGGAGGTTTTCTAAATATGATAATGGCACTAGTCTCTAAGAATACAAGCTTTGACATCATGCAGCTAGTTAGAAGAGTACTGCTCTTAGCAGCTCCGCTTCTTTTGAAACAAGATCCAAACATCTAAAGAGCAGGATATTCAACTGACCTGGTTAAAGAGAAACTGAAGATGTGGAAATAGCCCGGTAGTTTAACCTTTCTGGTTGCATTCACATGCCCTGTTTGCACTCTCCCTACTTTTAATCTGACATGCTGCCATAGAGGTGCTTGATACACACTGATGCAATATACACACTGATGCCCTGCCAGAGATATGTGCTAGGCTTTCAGGCCAGTGGCTACAGTTCAAATCATTGAGAAGCTAAGGCATAGGCTGAACAAAGACTTTGTAACGGGGCAAAGAATGCATATAGATGAATGGTGGCACTGAACATAAATAGAGCATAATTACTTTGAAAAAGATTGAGTTACAAAAATTGCACCCTGGTATGTGAACATCATACCAGCCTATCACACAGGTTTCAAGATTAAGCCATTTGGATTCCGTTTCACGTCTACTTCCCCTTCATTATGACCCAGCCGCACAGGAGCCAGAAGCCATCCCATTATTATAGTATCAACATTTCTGATATTTTAAAGGATAACTAGAAGAATTTTGTCTTGGCCAGCTCCAGTCCAACTCAAGTATTTCCTCAAACAAGAAACTAGTTTACTCCCTATAAACTGTTACTCAGACAATGATGGATAATGCTGAAAGAAAAACATTGTAGGTAGTAAGACTAAATTCTTCAGCCACGCTAGCCGCTCTGTGGCATTGTATTTGTCAGCATGCTAACATGCTCACAACGACAATGCGAGCATGTTGATGTTTAGCAGGTATATTATTTACCATGTTCTAATTAGTGGGATTATCAATCAATTTAAAGCAATTAATTAATTCATCACAAAATCTTAATATTGAACCTTGTAATAGATTTTAAAATATATGCACCAACTGTGCAGTTCTAAATGAAAATTGACTACAATGCATGTGTTTCATGTTTAAGTTACAATAGTTGATACAAATATGAAAAAATAGAAAAAGGAAAGATTTGTCTATAAAAAACTAACACCTTGATTTTAACAGCGCTAGTAATTAACACTAAACTTAAAGGCTGATGACAATATTATTAATTTTGTAACTTTGGTCATAAACAAAAGTATTAGACAAATTCTAAAATTTGACCATTATACAATATACTGAATTTCAAAGCAGTCCATTCAACAGTTGCTGAAACACTTCACCAAAAAACCCAAATATCAGTGAACTTTGGCTCTATACTTCAATCTGGACCAAAACAGCAGAATGACCAACACTGCTATCCCATGAACCATGCTGCTTGGGTGGCTAAAAATAACACTGGATATGGAATGTAGGCAAAATACCTTATTCTGAATTGTGTCAGTCCAGAAGATCTTATGGAGATTATAATGGAAGTCTACTCCCACAGCAACCCCTCTGTTCTGTGAATGAACCAAAGTGCGCAGACTGTTGCCATGGATGTCCCCTATTAACAGGTCTCTGCCATTAGAAAACACCAAAGAAGGAACTCCAGCTGCAGAGAAAACATACCAATTCACAAAACACAGCATTAAGAAGCCATTATGTTTTTTGTTTTTTTGTTTTTTTTAAAAAGTTAAATCTGGATTTAAGTTTAAGTTTAGTAGTGTACATGCTCAGCTGAAAGATGAATGGAAATTTACTGAATTACTCTCAGATCAGTCTCAGGAAGGTAAAATGTTTTTTAGCCACTGTCCTTACACACCTCTAGCAAAAGGCAAAGAGGTCAGCCTCTTAGTCAACACTCATTCTATGTCCCACAAAGGCAAGAGACTAACTAAAACAACATTCACTACGCAACAATGCACCAGAAAGAACTGCAGACGCTCAGTAAAGCAGCCACAGGGGTTGGCAAACAGGAAAGGAGACTATGCTAATGGGCCTCATTTGGATGGACCATTCACACATTTAAAATTTGAGCATACTGTGTAAGACAACCTGTTCAAAAAGAGAGGAAATCACACTTACTCGAGACATCAGCTCTACAGTATCTCTGCTGCTCCAGGATGTAGCCCTCTCGACAGCTGCAGCGATGTGAGCCAATCCGGTCCTCACACAACTGGTCACACATGCCCCACATTGAGCAGTCATCAAAGTCTTAAATAAAAATCACAGCAGATGAGAATTACACACTGTTTCTTGTTGTTGTTTGTTTTTGGCTAGGATTACACTGTGAACATTTGTTGACATTAACATAAAGGTGTAATGAGGTGTATTTAACAATACCTTCCACTTTCCCTTCATTTCTTTTCAATGCAACTCTCAGACCACACAGTCTTTATGCTTTACTTTTGAATGCAAATACAAACAACAAATATTATGTAAACTGCTATATCTTGTAAACCTTATTTGAGTTAATTGGCCTCTTCTCACAATGAGAATCTGGGTGCACTACTGCTGCAGTGTATATATTCACTGAGTTATGGTGATATTTGGGTAAAGCTTGAGAACTTTTGCTGTTCTGTAATTGAGTATCTACATTACCAGCACTCTGATATCCTGTTCTTAAGTGCAAAAACTAAAACTTGAGAAAAAGTTTTAAAAGATTCACACAACTATTGTTTATGCTTATTTACTGAGAGCAAAGGTAGAAAACATGTCTATTTTGTATATCCCAACAAATATTTATATATATATATATATATATATATATATATATATNATATATATATATATATATATATATATATATATAGGTTACACACAGTTGCAATTAAGTTAATGAAGTGTTTACCTATACATGAGCGACTGTTGTTATTGTTGACAATGTATCCAGAAGGACAGGAACAGGTTCCCCCATCAGGGGAAGGATGACAGCGATGCTCACAGCTGAGAGAGGCACATTTCCAAATACCTGACAAAGACAGAAACCACAACAATAACGAATAAATATATAGTGGTGGGAAAAAAATTTTCAGACACCCTTAAAAATGTACACAATCTCAATGGGCTGAAAATATGCCTCCTCAGGTATGCATCAAGTGCATTGTCTCTGTCTCTATGTGCTGGCTTTATATAGACACAACAACAAAAATAAAAGCATGAAAAAAAAAGCATGACCCTCATTTGTGGATCACTGGTACCAAAATGACCCAATACTCAAAAAATGTTGTGTACTTTTATGGAGCCAATCAAGTTTTTAATGTCTTTTTAAGATTTATCTGGAATTTTGGCTGTACTAAAAGAAATTGCACTTGAAGACCCAAGAATGATTCTTAATGTAATATTTCAAAATGCATGGGGTGGTGGAAATTTCTTCCACCACTGCATACAGTATAGTTTGTGTAGCTAGACAGTCTATATTATTAGTAGTATTATATATTAGTTTCTTTGGTACTAACTGCAATTGCGCCCAGCAGTGATGTTGGTTTCATCCTCTCCCTCCAGACAGTGAGCCGTCCCATCACACAGCTGATCCATGCGGATACACAGGCCAGAAGATGGACACGGCCATTCCCCTGGATAACATTCCCGTGGTACATTATCTATTGACAAAACAAACCCATCATCATCATCATTATCATCACTGTGCAGGCATAAGCAAATAAAATCAGAAAATGAGACACTAGAGAGTTTTACATGTGTCACACTGGTGGGCATGCAAAGATATTCAGAGTGTGAGGATGTTTGTATTATGTTTGTATGTATTAAAGACAAGCAGCCTTATCTCCACAGGAATGTAGTGCTGATCTTAAGACATTTGCGACTAGGACCTCATTGTCAGGGAAATTACTGTCACTTTAAATCAACGCAGGGGAGTGGAGCTTTTGGAGGGGGTGGGGGGTCACGGAGGGCTTCTGCAGCCCATCCTCTAAAAACACACACTCTTCACAGCCGTGCAGAGGAATTCTAAAGCCCTTTGGGGGGCTGCACAATCTTGTGCCACAAAGAGGCATTTGAATAACACACTTAAAGGAGCACAGGCATAGCGTCTTGCTAGCGTGAACCAACCATGGAGACTGGAGATGAATCAGGTTCACACAGAGAGTTCAGGTTGTTACCAATTCTGGTGTTCCACAACCAGCTAAATGTCTAAAACTTCTGGTCCTAATGGTAAAAAAAATAAATTCAAGTTTGACAACTGGTTTTCCAATTACTGTATCCATACCACAGCCTTTTTCATCTGCGTTGTCCTCACAGTCGTCCTCACCATCACAAACCCAGACTTGGTGGATACAGCGGCCACTGGGGCAGGTGAAGTAGTTTCCTTTACATGTTGGATATGCTGCAGGTGATAAGCATACTATTAATACACAGAGACAAGGTGATGTTTAATTGAAGGAGAAGAGAGGGTTGAGAGACAGAGGTTACATACTGCAATTTAGCTCATCACTTCGGTCCCCACAGTCATCGTCATGGTCACAGACGTACCGTTGAGGAACACACATTCCATTATGACATGGAAACAGGCCTGTATTGCAGTGCTGTGCTAAAGAAAACAGACCAGAAGCAGACAAAAAAGAGCCATTTGGTGATGATGTAATGCCATGGATAGTTTTGCAAGTGAAGGCTGTTGTTTGAGAGGGGGACCCGGTCCTAAAATTGGCTGGCTACTTACTGCAATTTGCCTCATCAGAGCCATCACGGCAGTCAAGTATCTGGTCACATCGCTGAGTTCGGTTGTAGCAGGCCCCATTAGCACATCTCAGCTCTGTACACTCAGGGTAATCTGAAAGATTAAATCATCATCAGGGTAACACTATGCATTTAAGTCAGCCTGACAACTGTGTTCTTTTCAACTGTGAAAATGTGAAAAGCTTAACAAATGGGGAGAATAAGAGACTAAAATTTAACGCCACCACCATAACAACAGCAGTCGACACAGCATTCTTTAAGCAATTGTGAGATTACCACAGTGTGCAGTGCTGTGAGACTACCATGTCGGCACAATAATGGCATAGCAGCTGAACTTCAGCTTGACTAATCCACCAAGGAATCTGCAATCAACCTCTGACAACAAGAAGCATATTGTGGCCCATTCTGTCAGTCAGCGAGCCTCTTAATCTTAACAAATTGATTAAAATGCCACAGGAGCCTGAGATAAAAAAGGAAACCACCCTGGAGAAGACTTACAGCAGTTTCTCTCATCAGTCCCATCTGAGCAGTCTGCCACATGGTCACAACGGTATTCTCCTGGGATGCACACCCCGTTACTGCAGCTGAACTGGCCACTGGTGCACGTCCTTCCAGCTGGGGACATATTTGTCAGTCTTACTGGTAAGAAATTTGTAAAATTTGGATCAAATATGATGGATTTGTACATATAGGCCTTACAAGTCGTTTGGCTTATTGTTCAAAACCCACAAAATATAGATATACCAAGATTTTATACAATGTTGTGTAACTCTACAAGAAAATGTGTGAAAATGATTATGCAATAGATCATCACGGATGGCAATATTTTAGTTAAAATAATCTTTAAAATTTCTTTAAAATGAATATAAAGTTTCAATAAAGCACTAGACCAAGCAGACAGTGAAAAACATTTGATGAACAGTGTTTTTTATCTGACTTTGAAGCTTCTTTGGGTGATTTTTAAGGGAATATAAGGGGTCAGGTGGTTAAACAGTAACTCATGATGGACAATTAGAACAATGATTTGGTATATTTTCCATGGAGAGTAGCCAATAGTAGTAGTAAGATATACTTACGACAGTGTTGCCTCTCATCGGAGCCATCCTCACAGTCTTCCTCATCATCACAGACCCAAACATCTGGGATACATTCGCCATCACTCAAACACTGGAAATGACTGGCATCACATGTTACCTGAGCTGTGGGAACACACAGAGCATTTCCTTCATTTATTATCTGGACATTTTAATTTCAAGTTAGGCAGTTAAATCAAAATTTTACAAACAAAGCATGTAGGAGCAACGTGTAAAATATGGGTTGATCATATATGTGAACTAATTAAAAGAAACATTATAAATATGCCATCCCTTTCAGGTTCTGTCCATTGTCATACAGTTTGATATGAGTAACTCACGGCAGTCCTGTTCATCGGAGTCATCCATACAGTCTGATGTCCCGTCACAGTGCCAGTCCCCTGGGATACATCGGCCCGTCCCACAGCGGAACTGTCCCAGTTCACATCCTACACACAAACACAATATGGCATATTTCAGCACTTAAGATCAATTTTTTCCTCACAAGATATTAGAACTTTAATCCACAGTTATGGCATTATTATTAATAATGTTGTTATTATATCTAAAACTTTTGTTGTATTGTCCATCTTAGGGTCTTATGGGGCTTTTTAAGTAAAAAAAAAAAAACATGGTATGTGGGTTGGGATGCCTTCTACTGATGAAGCATGTTGTTCACAGCATTGACAAGTTTTGGAGACAAGCGTGCCAGCCATCCCCCAGACAGTTACACAACCTTCACCGCATTCATCCCAAGCCTCCTTTTGATGTTCTCACTGAGTGGCATCTGTAGAGATAAGGTACCACCACTCTACCTTCCCTGACGTTTTCCAGGAGAGATTGATTCAGGCAGCATAGTTCAGTGGCAGAGCACTCTATCAGACCCGTCCAAATAGGAATGTGCAATTCTGATTGTCTCTCTGACAGCCTGATTTATGGTGCATGCTGTTCCTGTCCGGTCTGAAATGTAATTGGAATAAATAGTGGTACTGGGTGGTACCAAAACCATTTCGACCTAAATTCTTTGTGAAAAGAGCTGTGAGGTGGTGATTAGAGGTGAATGCTTGGGAATTGTGGTCTATCTCTGCTCTGACAGATCTGCTATTTTAGAAACATTCTTCTTTTTTGATCTAATATCGTCCCAACACTTGCAGAAATAGACTACTAAAATATTGGGAGTAGTTGTCTAAAATAAAATGCTGTAATATGTGATGGTGATAGCCCTATAATTCTTCTATAATGCCTTAAAGAAATTACTGAAAATTACAGATATGCTGTGAAAAATGTTATTTTTACAGATGTGTTTAGATGAGCAACTGTGACAAATAGAAAACTACTAATTAAAACAGTGTGAGACATTGTTTGTATTTAGAGTTGGGGGCCTATCATCTCCTTTACGTAATGTACTCTTTTAAAGATGGATCACTTCCACAACAGCTGTGGGGTCAGGTCCAGTGCCACTGCTCTAAAAGCCGTGCAAACACTCATATCAAGAACTCTTTTCTCAGATTAATTAGCCAACAAACCACCTAACTGCTTTGCAAACCAACCCAGCAAAACAGGTTGAATATTTAACCCTTTCAAGCAGCTATGCAGGAAGCAAACCTTTTATCCTACTCAGTTTACTAACGATAAAATTGCTTGCAATCTTCTCAAAGGACACCTTTGTTGCAGGGAAGCAGTCCCAGACTTTCAGCATCATCTATACCATAGCCAGATAGACAAGTGTTGCATACAGCACATGAAAGGCTCGGGTACACTGAGTTTCACAAAAAAAAAATCTCCCCACAATAAAATATGATCAATCAA
>JANJYP010168229.1:0-10095 GCA_024605115.1 Rastrelliger brachysoma
ACAAGAGGCTTATCTAATTAAAAATCGAAATTAGACTAAATCCGAAGTAATTTATTCTGCCCTGCTGCTGAAAACTACTGCGAGGTCATAACACAGAATGGGTCTGCTTTGTCTGCAGTCTGCATTGTAAACCGGTGACTGCACTTTCATTCAGTTCACCTCATTGAAGTGGTTACTTAAAAAACTTCATCTTAAAAACTTTTGTTTAAAAGTTATCGAAATCTATGTTAATGACCTTTAAAACGTTTGCTTTTCACTGCATGCAACGTGCAGATATAGTTTTTTTTCTTTTTTTACAATAGTACAAAACTGCGACAGAAATATTCTTAATTTTGTAAAATGACTTATAAATCTTATAAATGAGTNCTTTTTTTACAACAGTACAAAACTGCGACAGAAATATTCTTAATTTTGTAAAATGACTTATAAATCTTATAAATGAGTTAAACTTCTTATTAATGATAACGAAATAACCAATTAGTTACACAGTCTACTCACCTACTCAACTCCCCAAAAGATGAACCGATCAAATTGAAGAGCAGCCTGCTTAATGCCTCCCCCTCTGGAAAGTAAGAGAGAAATTTCAGGAGCTGCGGCTGGACCCCTCTCTCCTCTCTCTGGCTACTGGAAGCTCCGCCAGCAGATGTCCAAGAAGGAAAAGCCTCTTTCCAAGTGGGAAGAATCTTTCCACCATCGGCTACTTAATAGGGGGGCAGTTCCCAACTCTCAATTTACCATCATTTGGATTTTTGACGAAACCCCAGCCTGTCAGTTGGTGTTTGTCCCCTGCTAAGACCGATGCACTGTTAGGAAATTACATTTTTCCCTACATTCCTTTGGTCTGGCGCTTTAATGAGTTTCCAATGCCAATGTGACTTCACAGCAGGGTTACATTTGGCCAGACAAAACTAAGGGGAGGTGTTTTATGTGCACAACAGGCAACCTGATATAATTTATTATTTACTTAAATCAACTGATATAATAGTTGAAATTTTAAGTTTGTAAAAAGAAATCTATTTGGTATCATATGATGGCGTTTCTCTAATCAAACTGTTTGAAGAAACATAAGCATATGTTGTCATACTGGTACATGAAATTCACCAGTTTATTGTAATGTTTGCATCAATGGAAAATTNATTAGGAAATTACATTTTTCCCTGCATTCCTTTGGTCTGGCGCTTTAATGAGTTTCCAATGCCAATGTGACTTCACAGCAGGGTTACATTTGGCCAGACAAAACTAAGGGGAGGTGTTTTATGTGCACAACAGGCAACCTGATATAATTAATTTACTTAAATCAACTGATATAATAGTTGAAATTTTAAGTTTGTAAAAAGAAATCTATTTGGTATCATATGATGGCGTTTCTCTAATCAAACTGTTTGAAGAAACATAAGCATATGTTTTCATACTGGTACATTAAATTCACCAGTTTATTGTAATGTTTGCATCAATGGAAAATTAAGTTTAGCTAGGAGTGGCTAAGCACTTCTACTACAGCCTAAACTTCTTCTCCCTGCCATATGTGAAAGTTTGGGATTGATTGTTTTGTGGCGCCCTCTACTGCTCAAAACTGAGACCTACATATACTCAAGTTTGGTTTGTGGAAAAAAAATTAAATCCAGCCTGAATAAATATATAAAAACAAATAAATAACTTATGATCCCTCCTGTTTGACACCATGTGAGCACCATTTCTGGAGGAATTATAAGAGAGGGATACTGACATATAACCCAAAACATACAGGCTGAATATGAAAAACCTGTAGCAAAATCAACAAAAACATCTACAGCAGCAGAAATCAAAATCAGAGCAGTGACGCATTTTATTGAGATGTTTATTTAGTATCATATTATTAGCAGCTCATGTTCTGTACAATCAATAAATACTGATATCTTGAATTAAATATATTGATGTTATTTATAGGACAAATAATCTCCCAGATTACGAATCTGCACAACAGAGAGTGGATGAATAACATACAGTATGTGTATGATTGTTTGATCAGACAATAAAGCACCACTTGTTTAACCACCATGTTTCACTCTGGCTTCTTGGGCATAGCAGCACTAAAGAGCTCATACACAACAAATCCAGCCCCTGTGAAGAAAAGACAGACGTGTTACAGATGTGACACAGTGTAGGCTACCTCACCCAAACTTCAAACAATCCTTAATGATGTATCATCAAATTACAGTAATTTTACTTTAAAAAAAGAAACTTTTATTAATAACATCAGGGTCACATTTACCCAAAACACAGACTGAGACATCTGTGGTAAGCCTGACTCATCAAATCTCAGATGCATGCTGACATACCAAACACAGTGAGAGTCATTGTGGTTCTGTAGAGCAAAACGTCCTTCACCCCTCCCTTCAGATGGATAGGCATACCATTATCCGCCTGTTCAAAGGATGAAGGAACATAGTTATTTTCAAAAAAGACAGCCCTCCTTCAAGGAAACATGAAGGACTTTTAGTTTCACATGTTTCTGTTTCTATGATATTATAATTCCTGTCATTTCTAACCCTAAGAGAATGTATCTAACATTCCAAATAAACATAACACAATAACTTTGATGGTATACAGCTGACTATGCAATGAAGCAGTACTTGCTGGTGGATTTAGAAGCAAGGGTAGGCCATTTGTCAGCTATGACTATCCTACAATAATTTCTAGCACTATGCAAGGATCAGCAAAGCCTGCCGCACTGGAATGTTGATTTAGCAACTGATTTTTAATAAGCAGATTGCATGCATAATTAGAATACAATAATCGCAGCCCCAGCTACAGCCAAAGGTTGTTTTAACAACCAACTAACACATACTTATCTGTCAGGCTACAAAGAGGATAAAATCATAATCTGTCTCCAGAACCTGGGAATAAAGTAGACACTTTAACATTAACATTATCATTATCAGTATTAAAATGTGTCATTCTTTGTCTCACTTAAAATACAGACAAATGAAAACAAAATGATCAAATATACATTATACATATCACGTTGCTAAGAAATGCATTTCTTTGCCAATTAGGTAATGTAGTGTACCATTAACAAGAAGTTTTTAATCATTCGATCTTGACTACTCCTGTGGCTTACAGGAGTCCCACTTTAGCTTATCAAACACCGCTACAAAGATGAGATTGCACACTGAGGAGAGATAATCGTATACAGATGACATCATTCTTCTTTGAGATGAACACATACCTGAAACAATTTTTGTTTCTCCTTCACAGTGTTTTCAAGTTGTCTACTGGCACTGCTGGTGAAAGTACGCCTGGAAAGCTGCCGAAGGCCCTGGTAGTGAAAGAAAGAAAGAAAGAAAGAAAGAAAGAAAGAAAGAAAGAAAGAAAGAAAGAAAGAAAGAAAGAAAGAAAGAAAGAAAGAAAGAAATAATAGTTTTGACAATTATGATCTAAACATAGACCTAATAAAATAGTAGAAGGTGACACGTACAGCAAGGTGACTCCAGTGATGGAGGTAAAAACGAATATTTGCTAACTGAAGTTTGAAGTAAACATACTAAAATAGGTCCTGGTGTCAGAGGTTGATGCAGTCACAATGGTGACCTCTGCTGACGAACCATTCATATTACATTTGCAACAGAAGTCATATTTGACATTTCAATAAAGGTTACATTGGCTACAAAACATGTTAATGTATTAACTAAACGTCCAAACATATATGAGCACCATTGTTTAATCAGGCAATATCAAAACTTTAACTTAGTTTGATATTACTTGACTGAAACTTTGCCTGCCTTTTTTTCTGGTCGTGGTGGATAACGCATTAAGAAATAGCTACGTGAGTGAAGCGCCCGTGCGCCCGACCGGTGTTATGTCGAAGTTTGTTCCCTTCCGATATGTGTTCCTCCTTCACTCTAACCACTAGTCGTCTTTCGAGGTTCTTACTTTAACCCAAGCTTACCTTAACATAAACCAGCTAACATTGCTCTAACTAACTAACTACTAACTAAACTACAACTAAATAACCTAACGCCAAACGCGGAGGTGGTGATAAGGGAAACATAATTTTAACAAAAAGGGAACATTATTCGAGGAGGACCAGTCCTAGATATAACACCTGTTTGTTGACTTCCAGGAATCAGTCAGCTGGTGTTCTGTCAAACAGCGCAACTGTGATAAAAATAGTATATAAAAAGTCAACAACAGCGTTATATGAAAAGCGTAATTCATTTATTTAAAGGTATAACTTATCAGCTTAATTGCATATGGTTTGTCCTCTACTGCTATGAGTAACTAGCCTACTTTAACTTTGGTCACTTTGAATACCGTTATACAAAAGCAACAGCCTGATGACACCGAACGTTCACGTATTAATTACACCTTGATAACAAAACTTTTGACCACACAATTGGAAAGCTCTATGGAACAATTAACTTCTGTCTTACCATAAGTTGTTTGTACATGATGGCAAATTTGTTTCGTCAAGTAGCAAAGTGAAAGGACTCCACAAGGACGGACACGGACAGAAAGACGTCCCACAATTCCTTGGTGGACCTGTCATATCCGGTCGCATGACATTATTAACCATATTAATTTAAGAGGACGTCCATGACGTATAGCCTACATACAGACATTAAAGCAGCAGTAGTATGTGTGTGTGTGTGTGTGTGTGTGTGTACAAGTAATGTATAAAAAAATCACAAATGATACCAACACATTGACCAACTGCTTTAATTGGACCCTACAAACCCTATAAAACCCATAAATTTAAATTTTAAACAATTAACTTAAATTATCAATGATGCCATGATGTAACAGAGGATGGAGTGAAACAAAGGGGACAACTTAACAAATGAGACACTTTTAAAGTGCATATCATTTGGTCAACATTGAACAAAGCAAGATAATTTGACACTCGGGCCCAATGTGCTGCTTCGAGTCTTATTAAGAACACTGGATACGTTTAGATTGTAAGGGTCTTTTCCATAATTACAAAAAAAAAAAAAAAGATTCCTTGTGACAGGCTCCTTTAAAAATCAGCCAGAGCTGAGAGTAAATAATTACACTTTTGGTACTATTTGTCATACATATTCTGACTTTGCGAGGGCAAAATACTTCTTGTTAAACGTCAATGCTTACCATAACCTAACTCCACACAAGCAACAATCATTCCATCCTATATATTTCAGGTCATCTCAAAAACCACAGAGGTATGTCAATAAAATATAATGGTACATTCATCAGCAGGACATGTTGCAGTGCATAATATGGACAAGCACGTGCATTAAAAATGATTACATCCTTCAATAATTAAGCCATCTGCAAAGCACTGCTACAATGAAACACAGACATTTTGATAATGTATAGATAAATAGAAAATTTAAAAAATGAAGACAGGAAATGACATTCTCAGCAGCCAACTTGAAGCTATATGCAGAGACAGACTCTAGCTTCCTTTTTAGCCTTAATTGCCCTATGCATTAAAACAACTTTTGATGAGACACAGAAGACAGTACTGTTCTTACACAAACACACAACAGACATTTACAGTGTATTCACACTAAAAATCAACAAATATTCCAAAAGGGACCCTGTGAGGTCACTCAGGAATGAACGGGCAGGAGGAAACCACACAGGAACTGTTTAGTTGGGAATATCTGCACTGTTGCTGCGTGTGTCATATTTGTGGTGGATGATGAGCAGAACAACACCCAGGAAGAAGCAGATGGAGCCCACTGTGATGTAGGCAATGCCCAGGAAGGGGTTCTTCCCTCCCATCCAGGAGATGGTGCTCAGGATCATCCGCTTGCGACCATCAAAGCTGAGCACTGGGTAATCTGGTTACATATGGTTAAAGAAAAAAAGATGGAGCTACTCGAATGAAAGGAAATTGCATTTTACGCAAGGTTTATCAATAGTATACACATGAACTCTTCATATTCCCTTAATGTACTGAAAAAAGCATTAACCTACGTCAACAATATTATACAACAATATTAATAGAGGCTTGTCTAATTTAGAGTTAATCAGTCTCCAAATACAGGTACACTCCCCAAATTTAGCACTATGATATCACAACACAATATTGCTTAGAAGCAAAAAGTGATTCATTGAAGTACCATTATTTTAGACTGGACGCAAGCCACTCATCAGTTTAATTCTGCAGTTATACTGGTTCTTTTATAATTGTGTTTGTTTTTAGGAACTAGAGAAATGTGTAGACACTTTTGATCTTACAATCATCTACGTTTCGGATCTGGGTCAAGAAGAGTTATGTGGGTGACTTTGCTGAGTAAAACCCAGAACATATACTGATGCAAAAATGAGCTGCTATGGAATTAATTTAACAGTTACCCAGACAACTCAGTAGAGTTGTTTCTTGAAATGCTAAACAGATGTGGAGTGTAAGTGAGTATACTGTTGTTTGTATATTGCACTGTATTTCATGGCAGACTGACAACAAGCTGCTTTTAGTTTATTTTGAAGAATACAGCTGACCGGAGAGAACAAGGAAGGCAAAGGCAGAATGTGTGTCCAATTTTCATTGGACACAGTGTTCATTCTTAGTTGTTTAGTGGTTTTCTAAGTTTCATTTTGTCACTCTGTGGTCACAATTTCCTGTCATACACAGATAATGCTCTGCTTTTGATTTTAGAGATGTGATTGCACAGAGGACATATAGGCCCCATTTGCAGGTACAGGGATATTATGAAAAATGTTCCTCCCTGTGTGTGCCCTGCATCTACATGCAAATGAAGAATTCACCTCTGAAAACGCTTCTTTTTGAAAACTCCAGTCAAAGTGGAGATTTTGGAAAACGTTTTTATGTTTGCATGTAAACGGGGAAAAAAAAAATGGAGCTTTAGGCAGTCAGCAACCCAGTATGCACCAGCAGTAGTGGCAGGTTGACATAGCAACAGTAAACAGTTACGCACTCGCCCCCTCCATCCCTCCCTCCCCACCTCTCAAACACACTCTCTCTCACACACACAAACACACACGCCAGGTTCAAGTAAACGAAAACTTCTCTGAAAACAGATAGGTGTAAATGAAGTTGGTTTTTTTTTTAAATCCTAATGGGGTAAAATACCTGGCTACTTGAAAAACACAGCCTCAGTAAAAAAAAAAAACAGCACAGGTGTAATTAATAACTTTAATGAAGGCTGAATACCATTTATGTTTCTGAATCCTAGTATTGGCGCATGACAGCTTGATGTCACACAGTCATGGATCATAGGAACAGAGAAGCATCCTCCTTAACTGTACAAGTAGCACCTGTGTTTTTTCTACGATGAGTGCAAATATTTGCTCTGAGTTTGTTTTTTCTACAATCGCACCCTTTGAAGCTATTTAAGGAGATATGAGATAGCTGGTTAGCTCTAGTTTTGACTGTGCTGTAGCTGCTCAACTCATTTAAAGGATACGGTAATTGATATCCAAGGAGTATTTGCCACTGGGTAGAGTTGGGGTCGTATTAGGCTTCTTCTGGATGATACGATAGAGCTTGCGAAAGGTGGGCAACGCAGCCGTGCGCATCCACACAATGAAGTCCTCATTGATAAAGCCATTATTGTCAGGATCTGCCGGGTCCAGGTCATACACTGGCTTTCTCCAATTCACTGGCTTGGCTGTGTCTGAAAGAGAACAAGACTGATAAGTAACTGCAACTAAAATGTTAAGAGGCTTAAAAGATCATCTGCAGTTTGCTTGAATTACCTTGAAAAGCTGCAGTGAGGTTGTTGTTTCCACCAGGATTCCTGAACTTCACATGCTTGTCTGTCCACCAAGCAATGCCCTTCTTTACCAGAGTAACTGGGATTTTGGTGCCATTGGAATCAATCCTGTACAGCTCCAGTGTGTCTAGAACAGAGAAACATTACTCGCAATATTTCTTCACACCATAAAAAGGGTCATTAAGTCCTGCAAACAAGCGGAACTCATGTACTGATAAAGTTACGACTTTTGTTCTGTAGCTTTTAATCGGAATTCCAATAATCAGATAAGACTTAAGTTGAACATAAGAGTAGTAATAGTCCCTACATTTCTAAAGAGAAAAATGTTAAGTTGTTCAGCATGTCTCACTTACCATTGAAAAGGCTGTTAGCTATGGCCCCACATGGAGCAATCGGTAAGTTATCACTTGTACGGTACGGCTCACATTCTTTGCTGGGGTTCTGTAAACAGCAGCAAATGTTAAGCAGATGGAAAAGTTTTGTTGAAATCTCTGCATGACAAAAAAGTACAACATTTTCAAGATTATACCTTCAAAGCAGCCAGGTTGCCATTCAGTTGGCTGTCATCTCTGGACTTCACGTAACGTCTGTGGTTTTGATAGAAGTTGGATAAGCCATAGTACATGAAGACATTGCTCTGTAGAGAAGGATATACAGCATATGAGTAAAAGCTAAAAAAGAAAGTTCTTCAATGAGGTGAAAAGTGTTGTTGTTGTAGTCAAATATGGGTCTGCGTGTTCTCAGGTAGCATAAATGTTGTTTCACCACTGTTTTATTTTAGTCAAATGAGGTTATAAACAAATATAGTTTGTGGCAAATGATAGTGGCTTTTTCTTGTGCAGAAATCTATTGACTATTGAAAATGTAAGTGGCTGAGAGCTTTTATAAGTGATCAATGACACCCGTCTAAAAGCTACCAGACTGCATTTTTTAAAAACAAGAATAATCAATGGTAATGAAGGCTAAGGCCAAACCTTGACTGCCCCTTTCTTTGGACTGACTCAAAATAGATCTTAATGGATAATCGGAGCCAGAAAGGTTTTTTTTTTCTTCCTTTAAAATGCACTTCAAGCAATGCTTATCAATTTCAGCACTCAAGATTAGAGCAGAAGTTATTTATTGGCTCCACATACTGTAAACTGTGCGGCACTGTGCAGGACCTCAGCTCACCTCAAATGGCTGTTGCAAAGTGAACTCCACAGAGCAGGTGCATGGTGTTGTGCTGTTCCAGCTGTAGTTTCTGGCACAACTGTAGCATGGACTTGTTGTGTCCACACCAGTGTAATCAACCTAAAAAAACAAGTTTGTAAGTAAACAAGATAAATATAACAAGGAAAACAAATGCATACCAAATGCTCCACATGTATACACTTAGTAGCCAGTTTATAAAGTACAACTTGCTAAAACCAACACAGTCTGAAACAAATGCCCTGGAATAAACTACATTATGGTGTAATATTTTAAAGCTTTAACTAAAAAATTACTACTATTCAGATTCAGGTTTAAAGTCATTTCAAAGGCTGTAGTTTATGGTGATGTTGAATTGTATTGTGTTACACTAAGAGGAAGTTCTATTATCATACAACTATTGAAGTGGGTGGGTGTTTTATTAAAGAAAGTTTAATAACTGAGCTACATTCACTGATATATATGATAAATATAATATTGAGTCTACCGTAATCAATATAAAGGCGGTGTAAATTAACGTTATATAGTAAACAGTCAATTCGGTTTAACTTATGGAAAGCCAGATGGGTTTCAGATACATTTCAACAGGTTCCCACTGCTTGCCGTCGACTTACTAAGACTTACTAATCGTGGTTAAAATACACAGTGTGGAAAAACCTAGACAAAGCTAGTGATTGGTCTTACTCCGGGTGACAACAGGCAAACATGATTGTATTACCTCGAACTCTTTGATGTTGTTTGATGTGACGTACAGGCCGATGCCAATGGGGATGAAGATGAGACCGATAACGAAGAAAGCGGGCAGCACGGTGCCTGCTGTCAAGATGGGCTGCCAGGCAGGTAGTCTCTGCTGTTTGAAGGCTGTGTTGTCCGGTTTTTTACTTTTCACAGCGCCCGGGCCGCCGTGACTCGAAGCGCCTGAGTGGTGTCCGTCCTCTTCCTTAGCGTTGTAGCTTGACGCCATCATGGCTTCAATCCGCTTCGAGCAAAATAATCCACTTTAGTTGACAGCCGACTGTTCCTAGTTTATCCCACACGACAAACACGAGAGAAAACGTTGAGAACACAGGACAAAGCTGTCCAAAATATTGTTATTTTCCTTCTACCTAATCCGAAAAGCTACACATAGTGTTGGTATTATCTGTCCGGTTAATCGCTCCCCAGAGGAAGAAGCCGGAAGCTTCTGAGCCAATAGTATGTTGAAACG
>JANJYP010168288.1:0-11403 GCA_024605115.1 Rastrelliger brachysoma
GCCGCAGCAACACCCAGCTGCGATAAGTGTCACTCGCTGGGAGGGGAAGCAGAACAAACTGTAAGCTGCTGGCGGATCCATCTTGCTCGAAAAAAGAGACGAGGGTGAAGGCTTCTTTCAGTTTAGTAGCTCCAAAAAACTGTATCGTCCCCCGTTCAGCGCGCTGGGGAGCCCGCGGAGGGGCTGTGTCGCTGTTTGTAGGATGTCCCGACATGAGGGTGAGTAGATAAACATGTCCACAACGTCTCGGTTTGGAGGCTAACATTTACATTTACCTGAGCGGCTACTAGCTTCTTGTGCTAGCTTTTTTTTTTTTGCTAATTCCTATTCAAGTCAGGTGGTTGTTGCGCTTTTTTGCAGCTTGCTTCCAAGCTTGTCCAGGCATACTTATTAACCGATGTGCATATATATAGCTCACATGTCTTAATATTGAGTCAAATTGTTCTTACTTGACTCAGCTGCTTCGCAATGATACGGCAACATAGTGGAGCTTAGCAGTTAGCTATTAGCATTTAGCAGTTAGCCGTTGCTAGGTGCTGCGTTACCCCTCACATTAGCCGGGCTAGCATGCTAATATATGCTAACACAAGGAGTCGTTTGTGTTGCAACTTAACGCAGATTGATAACCTCATTATTTGGACGCAACGACCACCCATAATAAAGAATAAAGTTATCACAATTATCGATGTGCTCACATTCTAAAAGGTGTGTTCTTTTTAAAAATATATTAGATGTAAGTTAGCATTAATGTTAGCGCCACACTGTCCCGTCTGGTCACATTATACCTGCTGTTTGTTAGCGATTGCACTGTCATCAAGAAGAAGACATAAAAGTCTGAGGCCTCGGTGTCTGTGAGCAAAAACCAAACTCTAAGTCACTAAGTTAAATAGCTTGTAGATATGCTGGTGTCCAGCTATGGTGGCTGTAAGTTTTTATTTTTGGAGGCGGTGCATGTAAAACCTTAAACCAGACTAGGAGTTGTGTCTCTCTTCAGTTAACACCGTATATCTCATTAGTTGTAGCAGGCCAGTCGAGAGGTTACCCACTTTTATTATCACCTCTAGAAAGGTGCTACTGTATGTATGTAATGTAAACATAAGCTCAGAGGCAAAGGTGTTAGTTAACCAAAGTGGGACAAAGGTAAAATGGTCACAATTTATACAAGTCTTTCTTAAAACAGGTCAGGTGCTCATATGTACAATGAAGCAGGTTTTTTCCTCGCTGTAATTATACACACTGGCTATTAAAAGATCCCCTTCAAACGCCACTTTGAGTGTATGTGAGAATTAAAATCCACAGTGTTTTCACATAGTTATTTTACCCCCCGAAATTCATTTTGCACATATTTAAGGCTTTGAGTTTTGATTTAGTCCATTCAGGTTGGATGTTGGATATCTGGTGCATTTAGTTTCTTTTTAGCATGAAATTCAGTCTTTGTGGTTCCTTTTTTTTAAACTGCAGTGAAAGTATAATCTAAAACAAGGGACTTTTGTACTAAAAAGAGTGTAATGTTGACATATATCTACTAGATTTGAATCCTGAAGCTTCAGCTAACTCAAATATATTTTTAAACAGTTTGTGGGTTTTGGTTACCTCATATATTGTAAGTGCATTATAAAAGGGAGGAATGATAATGGTAATGTTCATTTTTAGACCCCAGTATTGTTTAAAGACAGACTTGACAATTTGTGACTCAGCTTGTTCTTCTTCTTCTTGTTTAAAAATGGGCAACAAAAGGACTTGTTTAATTACCCCAAAGTGGACAAGCTAGTTTTAAATGCAAGGACACTCAATGAACCTCCAGACAGACAAGGTTTCATTTGTGAGTGAGTGAGTTAAGAGGGCATTAATCAAGCCACATTGTGTTTCCTTACTATTCAGGTAACGCAAACACCTTTTTTTTTTTTTTTTTTTTTTTAAATTGCACTCACTCTGTTAAAACCTCCCAGGGTGTGACCAAACCTTTAATCAACATGCTGAGGTGATAACTGTTTATTACCAGCTGATTTTATTTGTTCAGGACTGGGTTTGTTTGGTTAATAAATGTTACGTTTGTGGAGATTTTTTGTTTATATTTTGAACCTTTTTTTTTTTTTTTTTTGCTTCAAAATATCAGAAGAGTCAACAGAGGAAATTCCCCAACTATTTGCTTACCTATTATCCAACATTTGCCAAATAAAATGCTTTTTTCCCCTTAAAAGGAAATGTTAGCAAAGTTGAAATATTATGTATAATGCTAACTATGATGTCTCAGTAAATAACCGGTTGTGTTTGGGTGACTAGTCAGCTAGTGCTTGAATAATTTCTCACATAATAAAAAAAAAAGATAAAAGCTCTACTTTTTTTCCTTTTGTGTACTTAAAGACAAATTTAAAGTATATTCTTCTTGAAAATGCTCAAAATGAGAAACAAAATCTAAAAATTCAGCTGCTTGTTTTTAATGCCGTGCCTTTTTGAGTTGCTGGTTGAAGTTCACAGGAATGCCAGACTTCTTCTCCACTGCTGGCACTTGTGGGTTGGTGCCACTCCAAAACACATGCTCATGTAAGTGAGACTGACCGACAAAATAGAGATCGCTTTCTTACAGTCAGTCTCACAGGCGTAGTTATAAGGAATTTGTGACTATATTGTCAAGTCCACGTTTGACTTTACACTCTTCTTTTCCTTTTTTATTTTACAGGTGTGAGCTGTGATGCGTGTTTAAAAGGGAACTTTAGAGGAAGACGGTTCAAGTGTTTAATTTGCTACGACTACGACCTGTGTGCGTCGTGCTACGAGAGCGGAGCCACAACAACAAGACACACCACAGAGCACCCCATGCAGTGTATATTAACCAGGGTAGACTATGGTAAGGAGCTGGCGAAGAGCCCAGACAGAAACTTGTTTGGCGTACTGATCATTCTTCATGCCTGTGTTGTAAACAGTAATTGTATTTTATGACTTAACTGTCCTCTTCACTATGTCATTACAAATCATTCATCCTGATAACAGTTACGGTCAGTGTCCTGACACTCTTATTTTTAAAATAATCATTGACAAACAATAATGGCTGCTCTGTTTTCTTTCTTTTTCAGACTTGTATTATGGAGGAGACACTTTTTCAGTAGAGCAACCCCAGTCATTCACATGTCCTTATTGTGGGAAGATGGGCTACACAGAGACGTCCCTACAGGAGCATGTCACCTCGGAGCATGCAGAGACTTCCACAGAGGTGGTGAGTATCCTGTACACATTTACATTCACTTTCATTTTAGATATTAAAGCAGAATTTAATCTTTAACCCTTAAAGAGGGAACATGCTCCAGGAAATACTTACATGTATACAGTTTTTATACCTTAATAGGGGTGATGTATCCTGGTGAAAATACAGCTCATAAAATCCGAAATATACAAAATGTTGACTTGGGTGCAAAGACAAATTAAACAATAAAAACGTAAAGGGAAACACAATAAATAAAAGAAATGTAGAGAAGGCGAAACAAGAAAAATAAGACATCAAGACAAACGTTAAAAGTGGATTTGTAAAGGTGAGTGTTGAGAAGAGATTTGAATTTGATGACAACAGTACTTGCAAATGGTGTCTTTATTCATATGAGCAGCCTCCAGCAGTTTATTTCTGTCGTTCATTGATATAGTTTGTTTTATCTGCTCTCCTGGGGTCAGTACAGATTAGGCTCTACCTCAATGGGCTAAAATGACTTCCCAGAATGTACACTTATGGATTACCTGTAGTCAGAGAATTATGAGTGTTGTCTGCTGCTGAGTCAACTGAGGAAAGTGAGGCAAAGGGTCAAACAGCTGCTGACTCGCAGGTCTGTGGGTCAGCAGCAGTGATAGAAAAAAATAAAGAAGCGACCTTTGGAGCTCACAGGTGGAGCCAACTAGTATTTGTGTTTAGTAGTTGGAGCAGGGAGTGTCAAGTGTGTAACAGCAAGGGTTTAAAGGATAAGGTAGGTGTTGCTTTAGATTTTTGTTATTATCAATAAATCTCATGAAGAAAAACAAAGCCAACAATGTGAAACCTTAATATTTTATGACTTCCCTACCTTGTCTGTTGCACTCAGCCCGTCCATTCACTCATATATCTATAAAAGCTGCTCACAAATGTTTACTTTGTTGTTGTAGAGCAGCTCAATAATTTCCTAAAACAGCTGAGTCCTGTAGTTTACGTCAAACGTCACAGGAGTAAATGATGCATTTGTTTGGGACTATTCTCAGCTGCGAGTTAATACACATCTGGTGCTTTGCTAAGTATTCACAGCAGCAGTCTGATTGGCTCAAATAAAAGAACATGTCACCCAGTTCAACATTGTGGCTCACTCATGTTTTCAACAGTCTTTGAACAACACTGGACCTCTGTAACACAGGAATAACTTATATCAGGCATTGTTTGGTTGGTTTGGTCTTTTCATGGAATTTATAATAATAATAATAATAATAGTAATAATAATAATAAGATGGAGAAGAAGAAGAAACATTTACAATAAGCATTTTTTTTGTTTCAAAGATGAAACAAAAAAAATGTGCAGAAGCAAGACAGCAGTTTAAGAGGAAGTGTGTCTGAAATATATTTCCGTGTTTGTATATATGGCAGTTATTGTACAGTGTGAGATTCACTGTGCTGTTTTATTGAGAATGAAATACACTATAGAAACTGTTATTTATGTACTGTGGTAGCAGTGCAGTGAGCAAAAGATACTTTTGATTTGTATATTCAACAAATAGTTTGTGGTGAAATTTTCATTATATAAACATTTTGATTTTCTGCAGTGGAACGTGTGTGTCATGACAACATTTTGTGAAGCAGGTTTTTGTTAAGTCCTCTGCACAACTCTTGAGTTCTCACTCTTTCGTTTCAGATCTGTCCGATATGTGCTGCCTTGCCAGGTGGCGACCCCAACCACGTCACAGATGACTTTACAGCTCACCTCACACTTGAACACAGAGCGCCAAGAGATTTAATATCCTTTCTGTATCTGCGTTTAAATGTTTTTACTTGTATTGTTTAAATGTCCAAAAATATTGATTATGATACCAGATTNCACCCTGGACGAGGACTGGGCGGTCCCAGAGCACGGCGGACAAATATGCACTTTACTAGCGGCTCTACAGGAGGACTTTCATCCTCCTCATCACAAAGCTCCACTTATACCCCCAGTAACAGAGAAGCAATGGACCCCATTGCAGGTGAGCGTCAGGGGTGTAGCACTTAACTTTGTTAGTGTGGTCGCTCTGCATGAGAACATATATGTATATATGTATACACATATGGAATGAAAACTTTTTAGCCACTTGTAGCTTCAGATTTTTAATTTATGTGAATTTATATCGAATAATAAGCTGGGTTGAACATTTTCATTGCATACTCGTAACAGTCAGCCTTTTTTATCAAACCTTTGAGCTCACAGAAAGCACATTAAGATATTACAACCATAAAAGTCAGTGATGAAGTTAGTTACTGTTGACTTGTTGTAAGAAGACATTACAAAACAAACTATGCTTACATCAAAACACCTGCTAATAGTCAGCTACCCAACAGCTTTATCATTTTATGAATTTTAAAATGCTGTTTACACTATATTACAGACACAGTGCCTTCTATACCACTTTTATATAGACTGTGTAATTACTGTTTACCAGGATATAATCTAGTGTTAATAGTGAGACACATGTGAAAGTATTTACATTTTTTATGATTTTAATCTCACCTTTAGAAAAAGACATCATTGTAGTCCCAGCGTGTGAAATATGTCAGACCACATCTAGGGAAAAGTCTGTGTTCTTTCACATCTTCCTACAGCTATCTGAAGTGCTTTTGAAATGATGACTTATTTAGAAACCGCCAACAATGGAGCCCATTTTATGTTGTGTCTCCTGCAGAGTTATTGTCTCAGCTGTCAGGTGTACGGCGTGCAGCAGGGGGGCAAATAAACTCATCAGGGCCTTCAGCCTCCCAGCTCCAGCAGCTCCAGATGCAATTGCAGTTGGAGCGGCAGCAGGCTCAGGCAGCACGACAGCAAGTGGAGACGGGCCGCCACGCCACACGACGCAGCAACAACCCAGGCAACACTGGCAACACCATCCCTCCACCCAGCACGGCCACTGCCAACACTGCTACCGTGGGTGAAAGCAATCCCTCGTCCTCGTCCCACAGCTCCCAGTTCCTATTAGCACGGTGAGTCAGTAGCTTGTACAGGCTGGAAAAGTAGCTGTTGCTTATTCATTGTTTATGCTTTACATGTTACCAACTTTGGGGAGATTATGACAAGTTACAAGTTTCACCAAATATCACATGTGCTAAACATTGTCTTAGAGACAGAAACTAACACTGAAAGACAAAAACCATGCGTCAGACCTACTGTTGTAAATGTCCCTCAGTAGAGCTGCAGCACTTAGTTGATTCATTTATCAGTTGAAACTTAATCTGCAGCAACTGGGATTGGTTTTAACTGTTTGAGGCATTTTTCAACAGCTTCTCAAATGTGACATTTTTCAGTTTTTCTGTCTTAAGTAACAGTAAATTGAATCTTAAGATTTTGACCCTTAGTCACACAAAACAAGCAGATTGAAGGCATCACCATGGAGAAATTTGTGAATGCAATTTTTTCACTAATTTTTTAACATTTTATTGCCTGCACAATTAATCAAGATAATAACTGCAGATTAATCAATAATGAAAAATAGTCAGTTGCAGCTCTAAATCCCCAGTGCTTATGTTCCTTCTGAAGACAAATCTATAAAAAACTGGTCACAAATTGCTGGACACTAGATTTTGGCAGATATTACTGAGATGGGTCATTTTTGGTTGGAGACTATTTTTGGTCACAGATTTGGTGAACTAGCAAATATTTCTGATACCAGGACAGTGACGATGGCATTTGGCTCAAGAACAGTGTGTGTGATTGTGTGGTATGAATGAATATGTCACCCAGAGTTTGTGGTATATTTTTAAAGGTTATACAGGAATACAGTCTAAGAGTTATCGGCATAAATTATACCAAGGTCATTGTTGGTTTTGGTCTTATGACAAGAAGAAAAACACAGAATAGTCCTCATCTTTTTTTTAAAAGAGTTAACAAGCTTTTTGGTAAAATAGTCAGTTTCTAATTTACAGAAGGCCAAAAAGCTGAAGCCAACATTGACTTATGACCAAACTTCGATCTAAATACTAATCTTCAAACTGAATTAATTATTGTATGATTAATCTAAATAAGCAGTGGGTCTTCATTACTTGATAATCTAAATCATAATTTAACAGGAAATTGACCAGTTTATCTTCTGTTGTTCCCTTTGCCTGTGGAAAAAAACATTTAATTGATTAATTGATATGAACTGTTTCTCCAGGTTGAATGAACCTAAGATGTCTGAAGCAGAGCGGCAGTTTCTAGAAGGAGAGCGTGCAGACCGCAGCCTGTTCGTCCAGGAGCTGCTTCTGTCTACGCTGATGCATGAAGAGAGCTCTTCCTCTGACGAGGACGAACGCCGAGACTTCGCCGATTTCGGAGCCATGGGCTGTGTGGATATCATGCCTTTAGATGTGGCGCTGGAGAACCTCCAGCTCAGAGAGAGCAGCTCTACAGGGAAGGAGCCTCCGCCGCCTCCTCTTTGATGTCCAAGCATCAAGCAGACTGTGTCCTCTGTGTTGCAACTGTCAGTGATGGGCAGCGAATAGCAGCAGTCCCCCCGGCCTCACCCTCCTCTCTTCCTCCCTCCTCTATTTTCTGAGTTTGTTTTTGGTGATTGTAATTTCAGGCCTGTCACCATTTTTGTTACATTATAAACAAAAATAAATGAGATCAAGTGCGATAAATGTGCGAGTGCGCAATAGCAACTGAGTGAGCGAGCGAGAGAAGAGAAATATATAAATATATATATAAAATATATATGAAGTTGATAATCAATCCACATAACTTTTTTTTCTTTATCAGGTTAATGTTACAGGCAGTTGTGGCAAACCCTTGCTTCCTGTGACATGCAAACGGCTCTCCGTATAAATACTCCACGTTCAAAAGTTAAGAGGGCATAGGCGCCTCTGATGAAGCTGCTGTGTGTGTTTATGACTATTAATAAATAAAAAGTGCTTGGATGGGTTACCATAACTACTGCATGCAGTTATTTGCAGCGTGCATGACTTTTAATGACCTTGTCATTAAAACTTTTTTTTTAAGTATCCCAAAGCTTTCAAATGTTTTAAATGGTTATTTCAAGTATTGAAAAATGGAGTAGTTTACAAAACTGACATGCTGAAATTTAACGTCTAACAATATATTTTGTTAGGTTCTTTTGTTGAACGAGTACATACAATGAAGAGAAAACAGTTGGGTTCTGCGGTAGCTTCTGAAGAAATGCTGCATTGTGTCTCTCAGCTCCAGATTGTCCGATTTGATTGAATATGTCGATCGCTAACGGGCACCAGAGCTACGACTACTAGGAACTGAAGAAAAGAGAGCTTGCCTCTGAATTTTTCCTAGATGTTTATGTTCAGTGATAAGCTGTGTAGACACCATATACTTCATAATTTATAGATAAGTGCAGACGCCCAACTCTGTCCATCGCTCGTTCACACTATTTTCTGACGTTCACTCTTCTTGTGTACAGGCCAGTGTCAGACCACATGCTTTAGATGGCTTGTATTAATAATTTCTTTGCTGGGTAACAGGAGCTTGAGACTTTCCACACTGCAGTTTTGTTTTGTTCTTTTGTTTTTGTTTTTTCTGCTAAGGATAGCACTTTCTATTTATTCATGTTTGTTTTCTGATTCTTTTTGAGCCTTGATAATGAATCGTGCCACCTTCATGCCTATACTTTGACCCTCCTGTGTAAAATACAAGATGTATTTTGAATTTGTGCGTTAACTTTCATAATGGTTCTAAGACATGGGCAAACTTTTTTTTAAAACTGTAAATTTAGAATACAATAAATCTAAACTGCGCACAGCTTTTGATGAAACCAAGAGACCATCACACTTTTGCACGTTGTGTTGTTGTCATGATTACGCAGATGTTTGTGTGTCGCTGATGTGCACCAAAGACAAACTCGGATGTTAGTTTATAGAACCTCTGAATAGAATTACAGCTACAGATGTACAGAAAAAAACAAGACATATAAAATAGTATGTAACTCTTTAAAATGTAGTTTGAAAGCAGACACGTCACATGATTAAGCTTTTTTAAAAACCTTAATGCTTGTGTACTAAGCTGAGCAGTGTTCAGTCACTACATCACACTTTTTGTTTAATGAAAGGAGGACAAAAGTGGGATTTCTTCTTCATGCTGCATGCACACTAAAGCCTCTCGGAGGGCAGTAGGTGACCCCTTGTGTAAGACATGAGATAAATCTGTTGAGGAAGACACCCTTGATGGATTGACCCAGCAACTGTCCCACCAGTCTGTCTGCACCTATGAGCAACTGTCAGGGTGCTGCTCTTTACAACTAGCACTGCTAAACACAAAGGTAGGTCCCACAGTATGTAGACGGAAGGGTTTTTCAGTCTTGAGTCTCGCGTGTGTCAACGATAGCACCTCAGCTGTCGCTGTTGGTTTGTCCTTGTGTGTTTCTGTGTGTGTGAGGCCTTTTTAGGGCAGCTGTTCCTGTCACTCCTCAGAGGTTATTGTTAGAAACAAATGGTGCCCACAGGATATCTTTCATGACATGTTGGTTTGGTTTTAAAGTAGCTGGCCAACATAAGCAACAGTCTAACACACATTACATGTCAATCACACTTAGAGGGAGCAGCAGCCAGTGTGTGGCGCACTGATTTGTTCATGATTCTTGTTGCAAGGTCAGATTATTAGAAAGTTATCAGGAGTGTTTTTTGGATTTTGCTGACTAACTGGAATGTGAATATATTTTAAATTCAGATACTTCAGCCTTTTCGTTGGTTGCTCTGCTAAATCCAACAGATTGAGTCACTGCACACACACACAAAAAACAAAAAAAACATGAGGCTAGAATCCACTAACAAAACATACTTGGAAAAATATATTTAAAATGAAAGACTGAAGGTCATTATGTCAAAAAATTACATTGGGCCTAATTAACTGTTTTAGATAAAGACTAGAAATAATGCATTAATTTATATAATGTTGGTACCATACAGAGCAAGCTGTTTCCAGTTTATGCTATCTGGCTGCTGGATGTAGCTTCATATTTAGCTACAAATATAAATGTATAAAAGTGGTATCTGACTTGGCATATAATCATTGACAATAATGCAAACGGGCTAATTTCCCAAAGTGTTGATTATCCTTCTAAATTGTGTGTATCCTTCTAAATTTGCTTGAAATTGTTATTTGAAACTTTCTAAAATGGAAACCTAAAAAAAGTTGAGGGTACACAGTGTATTGTAAGACATACCACCTTTATTAAATGCACAGTATCACAAGGAACATCTCCATTAATTGTGGATAAGCTACTCACATGATGCACAAAGCATTGAATTGATTGATAGAACTGGCTGATTAAAGCAGGATTAGATCTGCCAGGAGAGCACACACACTGACACACTCTCACACACACACACACACACTCGTTTACAGATGTATGTGCAAATGCACACATATCATCTCAAAGACATTAGTCACGCATACATCTTGTATTCACACAGTAAGTAAAATCTGTTATTTGCACAGGAATGAAAACTGTAATCTTTTTTTCTTTTACCATATATTTACAAAAATCATGAACCCCCCCTCCCCCTCAAGATAGATTACATTCAAAAAAGGTCCCGACCCTTCTAGATTACATTCAAAATAATATACTATTCATGATGCAAAGTCACAGTTATTCATCTGAAAGAGGATCAAAATAGGCTACAGTCAGTCAGAGGTTGAGTGGAGCAGTTGGCCAGGAGGTGACCTTTGACCTCCTCGCCATCGGCCACACGCCTGCTGGGACGCCTGTCAGACAGCTAGGAGGGATCCTGATGTTTTATCAGATCCAGAGTCTATACGGCCCTCCTGTGGACAGACAGTGTCTCAGACAGCCTCTGTGTAAGCTCCCCATCACAGTGGAGAGGAAAAGAGGAGATCATTTTTTTTCTTTTTTTCTTCTTCTTCAGAGAAAAACACATTGTTCAAAGAAAGTCCTCTGCAGATCAAAAGTTGCCAAAAAAGGATTGTATTCTCACTGGTATTATGAACGAGCACAAAGAAATTATACAATGTAGCACAAATAAAATCGTATTTACATATAGTATGTATTGCCAGTGGCCCATAACACGTTGTCTTCAATAGATGTCACACAGTTTTGACATGATACCTGCTTAAAACAGATTATACTATTAAACATAGCCTACTATTCATATAGACAAATATCAGAACTGTACAGAATGGACAGCAATTATATGTACAGCAGACACGTGACTATTATACAGAACTGACAAATAAAAACGTAGAGAGACAC
>JANJYP010168300.1:0-24888 GCA_024605115.1 Rastrelliger brachysoma
CATTGTGCAGTTTAAATAGAGATATATATGTATGTTGCTCTAGATTGGTCACATCTTGTCAGAGGAATTGATTTAAAAACCCAAGAACACAATAGGATTTATTAACTAGAGAATAAGAGCGATAGTTGTGGGCATGTATCTTTTGAGTATATGTGCTACTGTAAGTGTGATAATTCAAAATTAGCATGTCGAATTCTCTGTCTTCTGAGATAGGCAACAGCAGTGTGTCTTATAGGGCTATGTTTCATTTAATAATGAAATAGACGAGTGAAAAAGTTTAATCAGCCTGGTATTATTGAGGATATAGTGCAGACAGACTTGCATAGTAGACATAGAATAAAAGGAATCACTTTTATTACTATCTAACTGCAATTAGTTTAACCCTTTTATCTCTCACCATTTGTAACGCTATTTGGACCATTTCACAGAGCTTGGAAGTAAGAGTGAAATTGATATAGTGCAGAAGATACCATCAGCCCAGAGGGAAGGGTCGGGTGGGGGTAGTGGGGGGCTCTGCTTATTTCACAGTCTGTCCTCATGGCTCACATCCAGCTAGCTAGTAGCCAGGGACAAGTCTCTTTATTACACCACATTTTTTTTTTCTACTATCATAAATCAAACCACATTGATTACCTATCTATCTATCTATCTATCTATCTATCTATCTATCTATCTATCTATCTATCTATCTATCTATCTATCTATCNATCTGTGCTTGCCCTTGCAGGCCTGTGGTTGACAGCTCTTAGTCTAAAAAACCTCCTGTTCTTCTTCATGGGACTCAGGAGATCGAAATTAAAATATTTTCCTTCCAAATAATAATATGACTAAGACATCGCATTAGCATACAGTGCAAGGAAGGAGTCTTTAATGAAGGTATCAGAAGGATCTTATTGTCTGGGGATTAACACTTTCTTTTTCTTAAAAGCCATTATTCAACATTGACTAATGAATGTATTGTATTTATTTGTGTTATTTTTGGTCTGTTCTTCATGTTAATTGGCTGTTTTCATTTTTTTCAAAATAGGGCATTGCAATTACTTCAATTTTTGCTGTATAATTATAGGTTAGATGTATTTGTTTATTTTGGTGCAACTTTAAACTCCAGATTGACAACAACTGAAACATTAGATTGGTGGTGTTGTCATTGATATGGCATTGTCAGAGCATTCTAAACCATTACACATGGTACACTTGTATAATAGTGCTAGGTGTTACAGCTTCTCTCCATTGGTTTGTCTCATTTCTTGAAACAGAAATTACACTTTAAAAACTCTAAGATCATTTGGCAAAACAGTCTTACAGTTCAGCAAAACACTATAGCTTTATGAACACATAAACAAAAAACAAGGAAAATTATATGTAGCCTGCAGTGCTGTAAATAACGCTGGAGTTTCACAACTTCTTCACTGGTCACTGTCCTCACCCTCCTGGCCATCCATACATTGCTGTCTGTCTGGACACAGATTCTCGTCCATATCACGGTGTATATTCTCATTTGCGATGCAACGAGGAAAGAAATAGCGTTTGAGCCTCACTGAAAATTCATCTCTCTATATCAATTATATGAGATAACAACTGAGCTCCAGATGTCTGTCAAACTGAAACTGAATTATGAGAACTGAATGTGAACATATATGGAGAGTTGAATTTTCATTGAGGTTCAGATTTTATTGGACTTCAGTTCCAAACTAATAAATTCAATTTCAAATTATACTATTCAAATTCAGTTTTTCAATTCAATTAATCAGGTTCAGTATTTCAAATTCAAATATAAATGACTGAGCTTGGTTAAGGTTAGTGCTATCATTATCATTAGTGCTATCATTAGTGCTTGGTTAATGCTATTGTTATGTAAGAGAAAAAAATGCCTAAGTCACTTTTATTTGTTATGGAATTGATGTTGTGTCTATTTTTTCTGGCAAACCTGTTCATACATCTGGTTAAACTTAGTGTTACAATATCAATAAAAACACCAATGTCAATAAAAACACCAATGCTATGAGGCTAACGGTATGGTATTCATGGTGCATAGTTCTTCACTAATTTTGACAATTGAATGGACTATTTTGCATCTGGTTACTTATACAATGAAATGATGTGGACATGTTTGGAGAGAACGACTATTAGACTGAGAATCAGTAAACCAGCATAGATCAACAAGATGTATTCACTTGTAAATTGTGCTAAATGTAGGCTAACATTGCTAACACTATGATACAAGTGCTTAATTTTTTGCAAAGATGTACTAAGACATTTGCAATTTGATGAAATGAATGTGAAGTGCTGTTCTTTTGTGAACAATTGCCAAGTCGTTTCAAAGTTTGTCCGTGTTGTTTTGAGAATAATTTCTGTGTCAAGTGATGAGCCAAACCAACGGAGAAAAACTGAAACTGTTAACTCACTGCTTTATCTAACTTACCTAAAAAATGAGTAAAATAGATGCAAAAAAATAAAAGAAATGCTATATGGTCCTCCCATTTTCCATTTTACAAGTGGCCAACATGTATGCACAACAATGCACATCAAGGTGTCCAGATAGAAAATAATCTTGGTAGAGGAAAAAATACTCTGACTGCCTACACAAGGGATTAATCAACAAAAAAGTTTTATAGTAATAATATAAAATATCTCAGTTATTTTATTGTGCCTGTAACTACAGAAATAGGAACTTATGGCAAGAAGCTAACTCAGCCAAGTCAAAATTTGACCCGTTTAAATTTCTCCTGATCTCCTCATTCAAGCTGAAGGTGTGAGATTAGAAGTCCGGGAGTGCAACACAACTGACAAGATTTGCAACTCTTTCACCAAGTGAGGAGAATGTGTCTTGATCATTGGCAGAGAAAATGAGCAAGGCACAGTGCCACATGGCCAAAGACTGAGCCCACTGTTGGCAGCCTTGAAGGAGATGGCTACTTTCCAGTCGACACTCAAGGCTCCATGTCTCAGAACGTTTGCTACAATATACATTTAAAAAAAATGTGAATTTGAATTTAGAATATTGAATTGCAGTTAAATGTGTAATCATCAAAGTAAATTCCATGGTATAACGTCATAATCTGTAGTACTATATAAATGAATGAAACCATTCCACAAACCTTTTTTCATTGGCCCTCAGTTCAGTGGTTCAGCAATGCATCACACATTTACTGTAAATGTACACAATTGAAATGTAATTTCCACTGGCACTAATCTCTTTTAGCCTCACAGAAGTCAGACAAAATATCGTACATTCATCAGCTGCTATTTTATAGAAAAATCAACTGAACTAATTGAATCTGCCGAACATTGGTGACAAACTATAAAGAGGGTACTCAATGAACAGTTGATATCCAAGAAAATCCAAGCAAACTGCCTTTCTTCTGCTTTCCCAAACCATAATGAGTGAAAGTGGTGAGCTGGCTTTGCAATACTAAATCTCTCCCACTCTATACCCTATGTGATGAACCACAGCTGTCTATTGAAATTATTCAGTTTCTTAATTTAGTTATCAGTGGACAGATATTACTGTGCAATAGGAAATGGCAAAACAAATAACTGATCAGGGCATATTTGTTTGAAACAGGGAGTTGTTATCCTTGTGCTTCCTAAATATTTTAATTTCGCTTTTTGGGAAACTCCCCTGACTCCCTGTCACTGGGGAAGATATAGTACATAGTGATTTATTCTCGTCTGGGGTCAGATGTTAAATTTTGCACAAACTTCCTGGTTTATGAGTGAACTGGAAAAAACAGCTCCCATAAACTTGCTTCCTGGACAACTTTTTGTGTGAATAAATTAAAAGGCACTCACAATTAGCAAAATGTTAACTATAGATACAGTGCTTGTTAACAATCTATATCTACAACAGGGTTTGCATTGTATTTGTGTGTGTGTGTGTGTGTGTGTGTGTGTGTGTGTGTGTGTGTGTGTGTGTGTGTGTGTGTGCGCGCGCGCATGATCAGCCAAGCTCTAATGGCTTTGTGTGTGAGATAGGCCAGACTGTACTGCTCTGACAGTGAAAAGAGGATAACATGGAGATGAGGAGCAGAGAGAAAGAGAAGAGAGAGAGAGGGAGAAAGAGAGAGAGGGGGGCACTCAGACACTCATTAGCCACCAGACGCTATCTGGAGTGTGTCAATAGAGTCATGTTAGTGGGGTGTTAAAGCATTGACCAAGATACGCTGTGAGAAGCAAAGACAGAGGGGTGGGGGTGGGGGGCAGAAGGGGAAGGATAGCGAGAGCTCCCCCACCATTGCAGCACCTGTCACACCTTGAGATAATCATCCATCATGCCTCGCCAGTGACTGGAGAGTGTGTGGTCCTTTTTAATGGCCGCCATTGACACGATTCGTCTTCCCCGCCACCCACAGCCTGTCACCAAATTGCTAGTGTTGCAGCAGGGATACATTTTATTGCACCTGTTCTAAGATGAGATGTGTGCATTCTTGCTTATAAGAAATTTTGCCTAGAAATATGTGATTTCAGTGTATTGATAGAAGCCAAAGAAAGTGAGAAAGTATTTTGTCAAATCTACAGCATACTGGGAGGGCCTCACCTGATCAACTGACAATCTATGGCAAAAAAAATTCTCAGTTCTGGTATTCACCATTCAACATAGCGGCCTGACAGCACTACTTAATTCGATATCCGGCCACTGAAGAGGTGTCACTTATTGAGTTTACAGTCCTCTGACACTGAACTAGCTTGTGCTTTTTATCTGAATTATGACTTTCCAACTAAGATGACCTGTCAAACTTAAAAGTAATACAATTGTTGAAATAAATCTCATTGTGATGAGTGAGAGAGACTAAGCAGACAGGTGGGCAAACCATGAAACCATGTGAATGAATAGGCACAATGTCCTTCACTCACTGTAGATACCTGGCCTCCATACAAAGGCATGATTATTTTGTCTAGACTAACATCTGACTTCATTTCTAGCCTCACACCACAACAGGCATGCATTATAAGAGTTGTATATATAAGAGAAGTCTGAACATATAAATGTGAGATTATTTGTGTTAAGTGTGTAAGTAAAGTGGCAAGTCACATGTACTCCTATGCTCTTGTGCAAACATTACTGTAAATCTGTAGCATGAATGCGGTGATATGTAACACACCGGGATTTTGACCAGGTCTCCTACTTCGCATGATGGCTCTTCCTGGGGAAATTGCGGTAAGGTGAGCTCAGACGCTGGGACAGGCGTTAATAGCGCATCTAACATGACTAGATGTCCCATGGTGCAGCTGGGCACGCGAACGGAAGAGGCCTAGCAAATGGGAAGACCTCGGTGGGAAGGTGGCACGCACCCAGGGCCTCTGGCGGCCCTTTAATAGAGGGCCACAGAGATGCCTGCCTGCTGTGGTTTCTGGGTTTCAGATGATTCTAGTTTCAGGTGACATGCCTCATGCTCTATTAGCAGACTCTTCCGACCACAGTTTTCTTTGGCAGCCACACAGGTTCAGACTGCAGTAGCTCTGAGCAAGACTACTTTTCCACACGCCACCTTTCTCCTCCTCCATAATATACACACATACACACAAATAAACGTACACATATATGTGGGAATAGAAATGTATACAAATCAAAATCTCTATTTCGTTACTGTAATATATATACACAGAGACACATAATCAAACATAATCATGCACAGACACTGACAGACAAGCCCCACTGTCACTCTCACTAGCGGTGTTGATGTACACAGTTTGTGTGTCCAGCATACAGACATCCATATATTTTGTCTGGGCCAATATTGTACGTTGGCCTTGACATGATGGCAGTGAAGGATTTAGGCTCCAGTGGTGTTTGTGAAGTACAGAACTGTGTCCAAACATCCTGCTCATTCCTGTGAAGTGGTCGGATGCTGGTCCCCCTCTCTGCCCCTTTTCAGCACACTGGCATGCGTTCTGGGTGGCATCAAGTCTCAGGCCTCAGTCAAAGTGCTGACTCCTTGACTCCTGTTATGCTTTACATGCTCCTTCACC
Source organism: Rastrelliger brachysoma (assembly GCA_024605115.1). Classification (NCBI taxonomy): domain Eukaryota; kingdom Metazoa; phylum Chordata; class Actinopteri; order Scombriformes; family Scombridae; genus Rastrelliger; species Rastrelliger brachysoma. The sequence continues at coordinate 5,971 of JANJYP010168300.1, forward strand.
TTCCCTGATCATCTCTCTGTCTGTCTCTCAGCCGAGTCACACAGACTGTATAATTTTATTCTCTATTTCAGAGGGTCCTGTGAGAGCAGATAATGCTAAGGAGTGAATGTGTCATCTTCAGCAGTTTGTGTCTACAATCTACAAAGAAATGTGAAATCAAGTTTTCTTCTCGGTAGAGTGCTGACTTTTGTCTTTTGACATTATGACAAGTGTATTACAGCACCATATTTGACATACACAAAGACACTCTTTGTACTGTTCACATCACAGTCCTGAAGTTATTGTTCAGTGATATTACTAAGAATTTTCAATGTCTCATTATCATCTCGGATGGATATTGACTCTCAACTGGATGTTGAACAACCATATTGTCTTGATGCATTCCAGTCATCCTACATTTGTAACAAAGGAAGAAAAAACACATGCATTTAAAGGACAACTTTATTAATGAAATAAATGTTTAAAATTCATCTTTTAATTACGGTAAATGAATGGCACACTGTATGACATTTGTACAGTATTTGATTTTGGTGTATGGTGTAAGGCTGGATTTTGTGAGGGTGGATTGACAAAAAAACTGCAAGGTAGATCAGTGCTAAGAATGGAAACTCCTGGATTTCAAAGTGACTGGGAAACATTGTCTCTGTGAAATACATGAGACATCTGTCTGCACATCAAAACGTCTGATCATGTCTTTATTACTGGACACATTTGGGAGAATAAGAAAGACAAATAATGACAATTCAAGCCCAAATGGTAGTGGGTGAATGAGACATTTAGTCAATATACAGAGAAAAGTGGTAACTCCTCAGTAACTACTCCTGAAGCTAAATAAAAGTTAATTTCATCCATCCACCAGCTATAATCATTTATATAAAGCATTGGTGGGGGAGCTGCTAGCCAGTCACAGGGCTGACACAGAGATAACCATGTAGTCACTAATCAACCCAGCCTGCATGTCTTTAGACTGTGTAAGGAAACCAGAGCATCCCATGAAACCCAGGCAGATCTGCCATACAGAAGACTCCAAGACTCCAGCAGGTTTTAATCCAAACATTTTTGCTGTGCAGGGACAATGCTAATCAATGCATTGGTGTGGGGAACAGGGAAGTTTATGCTACAATATAGCACAAACCAAGTAAACATAAAATGGGCAACAATTTAATTTATAAAATATAAAGATAATTTACAAAAGGTTTACACATCTTCAAATCTTTAACTTAAGTTAATATCCTTTTGCTCTGAATCCATGTAAATCAGTTGTGAAGCATTCATAATTGTTTCTGGCAAAGCTGATGTGAGAGACGTCAATGTGGGTTTTTTGATGTAAAGAAAGATCATTTTGACAAACGACCAGGGTATTCATGAATCAATGCACTGACATGTGTCTGTTTATGTCTGTGTGCTGTATATTTACTGTATAATCTGCATGGAATTGAGATTTTCAACAGAGGATATTTTCATCCAGGATGATCTGATTTTAATGAAAGCTTCTGTCACTCACAAGGCTAACCTGTGTAATTTGTTATATATTCTGTGGCTTAAGGGAATATGGCAAGTGAATAGGCCTATGATGTTCAGGTGAGACCAAGCATTGAGAAAAAAAGAAAAAAAATTAAGTAAATACATACATAGATACACATATTAAGTTAAGTGTATAGCCATCTTAGTTGGTGTATACATGGTGTATTTGTCATTCAAAAAGCAAAGAAAGCATGTACCTGTAATGTCAAATGTTCCGCCTGCCAATATACTATTTAAACAACATGTCACCAACCATAACACCAAAATAGCTCGAAATATGCTCACAAAATCAGTTTCCACTTCAACTGTAACCAAGCATGTTTCCTTTGAAAGTGGCCTGTTCGATGGCTCAGCTGACCATAGAGGAGCCTAACCAGCTGGCTCATGTGACCAGTGTCGACTGTGATATTTACATTCAGCTCATGGTGAGCTGTTTGCTGAGAGGGATAATTTGACAGTCAGATAAACAGACAGACAGACAGACGGATAAACAGAGTGTTGGCTACTGACAGAGATCTCACTGTCAGTCTCACTGCCACTCTGTTCCTCTCTCAAGCCCAACAGCCACGGGGCAATATTTGAGCAGACAGTCACCAAGTCTTCCAAATATTGAACAACATGCATTAGCTGTTTTTTTCTCCCCAAGTGATTTTTGGACTCGATGTCTCTGTTTTCTTCATGTTCTTCTTCTTGTGGTGCAATACTGAGAGAACATGCATGACTTAAGGGGGTCTCTGTCAGACTTTACTTTCTCTCTATTTTACCTATTTCTATCCTTAAGTCTTGTTTTTAACTCTAATCAAATAGTAAATATAAAAATTAAATTAAAGACATCTAAAAAGATTTTCTTTTTCACCTATTTATATTAATGTTTTCTTTATTTAATTAGTCTAAAACTTAATGTATGATGTTTACATAGCTACCCCCCAAAAAAACATTTCAGCTTTGATCTAATTTAGAAGTATTGTTTTTTCAAGGAAATATAATTAATGCCCATGTATTATAGGGCATCACAGATATCTGTCTTACAGTATTCCAAGCGTCTGTTTTGTGTAGGCGTGACAGTTTTGCAATATCAGATGGTGTCAGTACTTGTATTTGTGTCTGCCTTTGCACTGTGTCAGTATGTGTGCATGTCTATGCATTGTGCAACAGTGTGTGTAATGTTCTGTATGTGTGTGCGAACATGTGTGTTAGTATTATGCGCCTGCTGTATCCAGTGACGTTGTCGCACCTCTCTTGGTGTCCTGCTGTGTTTCCCGCGGCGTCCTGAGGTCCTGGATGCTGTCTCAGTATCGCTGCTGAGGATGGTGGGCGTCTGGCACAGATAACACTCTGATAGCTCAGTGATGGACAGCCGGGAAACTTGTTTCCTTTGCTGTCCTTTTCCCATCCCCCACCGAACACTATGACAACCTGCTGTAAATGTAGCTCAAAGGTGTGTGTAGTTGTATTTTTGTATGCATGCATTTGCAATTATGATTGCAGGATTAGATGGGGGTTGGACTTTATTTGAAAGTATGTTATATATTGGAATATTGCCTCAGTGAATCCTGGAGTGAAGAAAACAGTCTTGCTGAGAATCAAGGCAGCAGGAAGAAGAAAAAAGGGCCCTACATAAAACAAAGAAAAAGTAAAATAACTTTTAATAAGAAATGAGAATTAACTTTCCCTTTTATTTCATTTTCTGTTTCCTTTGTATTAGCAGTTTTCTGCCTTTCTCAATTATATCATAACTTCTATTGCTGCTACATAACTTGTTCATAAGTTTTCAGTGGCTGTTTGGTTATTCACAAATGTCATTGGCATTCTTTTATTCTCCCCTTGTGGTGGCCTGTGGGGGAAAGGCTAATATCTTGTGTGTCAATTCACAGCAGGAAACTTTTAGATCTATATAAGGTTACTCATTGCAGAACTTATTTTCTAAGAGAAAAAGAAATCCATTATTTATGAACATATTCCCAGTCCATGGCTAATTGTTTATTTTCTTCACAATTGCTTTGATGTAACCAGCTAGACACTTATAGAAGTCTGTCGAAAGCTGAATATTTTCCATTACAGTCTTTTAATATATAATTATTGTGTGTCATTTCACTAAAGTTTATTTTAGTTCACTGTTTCCCACATGTGAATTTGAGTAAATTAAATAGATATTGTCTCTGTCCTGCTCTAAAATGTGCCACCGCGGTTTCTTCTTAAGTTTATTCCAAATTTTCATCTCCCCTGACAAAAATTTCTGGTTTTCTTTCCCTGGCTCTTCTGGGCAGTGGTGTTATCTTTTATCTATGGTGTGGAGGCACACATTTAATTGCTTTGGTAGTGCTTGTAAAACAAAAGAGAGAAATAATTTGCTTGGCTCTGACTGAAATAACAGAAACTGCTTTTTGAGTGAGCTGGGCGGAAGGCGCTGTGTTCTTCACGGGGCTTTCTGTAATTAAGCAGGCTGCACATTCCTTGGTTAACATTACGTCCCAAGCTGCCTGATCAGCACTCTGCAGTATTTAGAGAAGTTTAGGGTGGGAGCGGACGCCCAAGCCACAGAAGAAATCAAACGGTCATAAAATCAGTTTAAACTACAACAAAGAAAATGGCCCCCTATAATTAGATTAGGAAAACATGAAACATAAAAGGAAAGCAGGGTTGTATGTGCACACCCTGCAAATCTTGAAATGTCTATACAGTGCCCTAGAGCAGGGCTATTGGATAGTTATGGGGAAAAGTAATAGTAATCCCAGTGTGGTTTTCTTTAGTTTGTTGTTGTTTGGAATCACCCTAAACAGCTACTGGATAGCTTGCAAAGAGGGTAAAAATATATCACCTAGATGTTGTCTGTTACATATTTTCCCATTGCTGGTGATGTTTTGCTTTTGAAATATACTATATGTCATTTCAGTGCAACCAGTGTTAATTAACAGTAATTCATATTTTAGACTTAAACAGTATATTTTAATAATGGTTCTCAAAGTGATTGCAATTCAACAACAAATAGAGTTTAGAGGGAAAAAAATATATATTTGATTATTTTTTTTTATTGTTTCTAAATTTGGATTTCATGCACCACGTTAATTGCATGGTATCATAAGTACAATCTCATATGAACAAAGTACTGCAAAAACATTGTATCACCACTGATATTGTCCAGTTGCATCTTCTTCAGGTTACTGTGCTATGTTTTCTATGCAACCTTTCAGGTATGATGGGCTTTATACCAGCCAGCTCCACCTGTCTAGACTTAATGTTCCCAGTTGGCAGGCTATAGGGGAATGGCCCTCTCACTGAGGCTTTACATAGAGCCACGTCGTTCAAATGCCAGGGTGCCCAGTGGCAGGATCTGCAGCTCTGTTCTGGATATCAGCTTTCATAGGATCAAAGCACTGACAGCAATATCCTCCCCCTCATCAGCCGCGCAGCAGTGTACAGACCCAAGGGATATGATCGGCGAAGGGGAGTGAAAAGGGGGAGTGAGGGAGAGAGAGACTGACAGAGAGAGAGAAGGGAGAGAGAAAGAAAGAAAGAGAGTTGAGGGTGAAGAGGAATGGTGATGCTGGTGAAGAGGGGGGAGGATTTAAGGGATAGGGAGATGAGAGCGAGGTTAAGGGCCTGTAGGGCTGGGGAGGATGGGAATGCGTGAGGGAGGGTAGGAGAATCCAATGAAGATCTTTAAAAAAAAAAAAAAAAAAGAAGAAGAAGAAGAGGGTTGTTAGGGATGTTTGAAGACAGTGGGGGGATGTGCTGATGGGAGAACGATGCAGGGAGTGCAGGGGCTGGGCAATGTGTGTGTAAACGAGACAGATACGGCAGTCTCATCAACATATAGGGCCTGGGTCTCTAGATGGAGCCCTAACAGCTGAGTTTCCCCTAGCACAACAGCATCTGTGCATCTCCCTCCCCCGCCCTTGCCTCACCTACCTTCACCACCCCTTACACCCATGAGTCTATTTACTCACCCGCTTGTTTGCCAAGAGCGACAGCACACCACCACCTCCTCCACCAACACTGCCATCCCCTACCCCCTCCACCCATACAACCCCCGCTCCAGCTCCTTTCCCCCCTCTTCCTATCCCCTCTATCATCTTCCTTAGAGATATGAGGAGCGAGGTGCAACACTTTCCTCTTCCTGCTCTCCTCCCTCTCTCCAGGCGCTTTTTGATTTCTCCTCTCACCTCCTCTTTTTCTCTCCTTCTTTCATATCCCAGAGTGCTTCTTTTCTTCTGTTCGTCTCTTCCGATTGCGAGTTCTCCTCAAGGTATCAGTGTGTGGTATAGAGTTGTGGAAGAGTCTTTTCTTAAAAGTGCTAGCTCATTAAGGAGTGAGAGTGTTTGGATATGCGTAGTTTGTATTTTTAGTGTGTTTGTTTGTGCCGCTGTGCCGGGGCTGTGTTCTCAGCTCACCCTGTGTTTGTGCGCGTGTGGCATGTGTGTGTGGCGGGTGTAAAGCAGAGGTAGAAACAGTGCTGAGTCTGATTCTTTCTGTTCCACTGTGGCGTTTGGGAAGCACAAACTTTATTCCTGTATAGCAATAACATCTGTTTACAGTGTTGAACACTAGGCGAGGTGAAACAACAAGATGTTTAAAAATCTTACTGCATAATGTAAGGATGTGATGGTACAGTAGACGGTGTTGATTCAAACTTTATTGCAAACCCACATTCTTATTATAGGTGTAAACAATCATGATACTGTAGACAAGCATGTACTCATATATGTCATATCCAACACTGCAAAAATGACAAGTCACATAATTATAATTAAAAACAAAAATATGACAGAATTATCGGTAGTGTTATACCAGTTTTATCAGTGGAAATGGAAATTACAACTTGAGTCCAGAACACCTACTTAATGGAAGTACAATTTTCCATCATTTTATCCAGTCTTTTTACTACATATAACATTTCCAGTATTAAAAAAGGTGCTTTTAACTGTGACCTTACACTAAACTCTGACCTATTTGGTATTTATGTATCACACATTCATGTAATCCTGCAGGAAGACAATTGTACATTTTCATAATTTTGAATGTTGTTTGGAAACAAAAATGACATATCTTACCTTACCTTTGAATCGATTTATTAAATTATGTTTAATGAATTGAGATTGATTAAACACTGTGAATATTGTAGTCGAAAAAGTTTACACCGTTGATTTCAATTGCTACTTGCTGACATATAGAATTTGTAAGTGACTGTCCTCCAGAAAAGAACAAAACAAAATAGTTCATTTCAGTTTACATTTGAATTTATGTTTACAACAACACTCTCCAGTGCCTGTAGGAAGTCTTGTCCACTTAGCAAGACCTACAGTCAATGGTTGCTTTTAATCATGATTGTGGGCATTCTCTAATCTTAACAAAGTGATTGTTATTGTAACCCTGACAATGAACTTCCCTTGACCTTAAAAAAAGTTGTATTTTTAAGCCAAACCACAATGTTTCCCAAACTATAACCATGTAGTTATTTTAACCCAAACCAAGATTTTTGCCTAACCCTAACCAATATGTTTTGTGCCTAAATCTAACCAAACCTTAACCATTATAATGTAACAGATTTGATTTTCAAATGGCAATGTTGTCCTGCTGATTGGTAAACGGGTTAAAATAGTTGCATGCATAGTTCTGGATGGCATGGACGAATTACNAATTTGATTTTCAAATGGCAATGTTGTCCTGCTGATTGGTAAACGGGTTTAAATAGTTGCATGCATAGTTCTGGATGGCATGGACGAATTACTTTGTTTAATGTGTAGATTAATATAGAGGCTATGTGGTAAAAACAAATATTTATCTTTATATAAAGAAGTACTTCAAGTGAAAGTTTGTTCACCATAAGTTACAAAATTTTACTGTGTTCTGTATTTCATTCAGTGTTATTCCATGTCAGTCTGTACTAAGAAAACCTTTTAACCTTTTCATATTTAACCATTTTTCTGTGAACCTACATCCTGAGAATTGGAGAATTGCTTTTAAATTGCATAGTTTGCTGCCTGACTTTGACAAAATACCACACAATGATGATGAAAAGTATTTGTGTGACATGTCGTCATACACAGGCGGGGACGCTGGAAAGGCAGCAGTCTGCATGTTACAGAGAGTTCACCTTTTAAAGAGCCACGTTGAGATTGCTCTTCATTGAGACAGCAACTATCCAGAAAAGTTCTGTTGCAAGGAGAAACAAAAAGTAGATGAGTTAAAGCTGAAAACACAAACTACAAAAGTAGTGAAGCTAATGTTATCTATATTCCTCAAGCCCTCCCCATTATCATTAATACATTGACTTAGCCTTGCTGTGTATCGACCTTCCATTTCAAAACAACCAAATCACAGTAGTGAGTATAAACTTAATTCTTCAAGTTTAATAATAAAATTTTATGTTTAAAGTTTAAACCTGACTCAAAGGGATCCAAGTAGAAATGGGCTTGAATGGTCACGAACATGCCAACAATCTTGGGCTCTGTTGGATTTGGACTGAGCTGGTGACCACATTAGTGAGCAGACTCAAAATGGGTCTGTGTACCCAGTTGCTGTCACGTTATCTCCTGTCAACAGATCACATTATACACACACACACACACACACACACATGCACACACACACACTTCACCCCAGCAACAGGCTGGCAGCTCCCAGTTCCGAGGTCTGTCCCAAAGTGAATATGTGTGTGTGTNGGGGGGTGTCTGCACCATGAATATTTCAGCCTTGACCCACTTCCTCCATGCTAGGGATGTCCTGTCTTCACCAGAGGAGACGTGGTGTCATATATTCCAGGTGGTTAACTGAGTCACAGTGTGCACTGTGACATTTCAACTCATTTCCACTTAATATGGAGTACGGATTATACTGTTTGTCAACCAATACTCTGCAGTCCTGTCCAGGGATAGATAATCATTATGATCAAAACACTTCCAAGTGTCTTCTATTACATTCATATAATGCATTGAATATATTGGTCCTTTGAATCATGCACACATAAGAAATAAACGAATCACTGATTTCAGAGATCACAGATTGAGGGCAATATATTCACAGATTCTTTAACTTGTTTAAAGTACAATGAGACGCCTTAAGGCAGGGACGTCATGAGAACTGAAAAACAGGGGGGGTTTATCCCTCAATGAATTGCATGCAAAGTGTGCATGGAAAATTTTTCCTCACATCTTTAAAGGCCTTCTTTAATTCATGTAGGCTATTTTAGCATGTATCAATATCTGTTATCTGACCCACTCTCTTTTCTCTTAGTGACAAGACTACATGTGACCTGTGTCTTCAGAACCTAAACCGTGCACACTATACAATATAATAGGGGGGTCTAGGGTCCTCCCCCAGAAATATTTTAACAGAGTAGATGTGATTTCCTGTGTTCTGGAGCCTCTTAAAAGGTGTTTTTGCACTTTGATCAAATCCATATGCCACAGTTGTCAAATGTTTAAATCAAATGTTTAAATAAGTGGATGCTCTCTCCTGAATTTATTGGTGATACAGAGATGTTTCCCATCCAATATTCCTACTGGCAAATAATTCTAGTCTTCATCATTCACCACAGCACAGTATCTCTGTAGGATACAACTGTTTTAGTCGGAGGCTGAAGATTTTTCCTCAAAAAGTAAAATATTCACCACTTTTATCCAGCTTTTTAAATGAATTAGTGAGTCAACTCCTGCCCAGAAGAGACATGTTGTCTCTTATGAGCAAATAAAAAAAAAAGAAACTGTCAGTCAAGAACAGACCAGTCCTGTGTACAGTAATAATCAAATGGTAACTAACCATCTTCTCATCTTCACTATTTGCTAACATAGCATTAGTTCTTCATAACAGTTAGCTAACTGAACAACAAGTGTAGAGACTTTGTTACAGAAACATATAGGTGAAAAAATACAGATAAGTTAACAATGTCCTGAATATTTTGATGTGACCGTGTGTGACGGAAGTAGGTTCTCACTTGGGGAGTTCTACACTTGCCCACCGCTGGGCTGTAACTCACCTACCTCACGTCAACATCCTGGGATGGGAGACGAACACCCTAGACAGTCAGCTAAAAGCCTGAGTTATCAGCCAACCGACTGAGGGCGCTCTTAAAGCATTGGGAGGGAAGCTTCACTTCAGCTGGTAGCTTCACGCACAGCTACCAGCTCACATCCATTACACGTGCACAACACACCTTAAAGTCATACAGAAATCATCTTTTGTCCTGTCACCTTCCCAGAGTTTCCCAGAGTTGCAGCACAACTTTAGACGAGTGAGAAGAATAAATTTGATTGGCTGTTATCGAGAAGATGAGGTGTTCAATTGTTGGGGCAGAACACTGAATGTTTGTATTGAAATTTGATTAGGCTTGGTGTGCAAGCTTGTTTAGCAGACGTGTATTATGTGATGATGGTAGACATTTGATTGACAGGTGGCAGATCCTGATATCATTGGCCAAAATATACTGTACAAGGTGACACACAATTCGTTGGCCTGTAGAATTTTGCAAAATTTTTGGACCACATCATCTGATAGATGAGTAATTACTCTGATTTTTAAGCCATGGTGGGATGAAATTCATTTTTCATGCTGGTGTATCAACCAGCGTCAACAACAGTGCATGAGCACACTCCTGGTCTGTGAGAGGTGTGGAGTGGAGTTTTCTTGATTCTCTCAATAAACAAGCGGAACAGACTGAATAATGAAACTTACACAGTGCTCTTAAAGCAGAGCTGAGTGAACAGACTGATGGACTGATTTGAAGAGGGATTTTTTTGGGGGGACTCCCCCCCCACAGATAGTCCTAACAACGTCCCTGCCTTAAGGTCTATCCTGTATTTGCAGAGTCTTCCTGGAAAGAGGAAGGTAGCAGCAGTAGCTGGCAGGCTCACGGCTCCAGATCGATACAGGACTGCTTTTACTGCTGTTTGTGGACGCCTCCTCTCCACTGTGTTATTTTATCCTTCACTGAGCTCTGTTCATTTGTTGTTCATTTGCTCTGCTGTGTTGGTTCAATAAATCTTATATCATCTTTGTTTTCTCCCCATTACCAATAGTCAGCTCTCCTTTGCCAGGTCCTCCACAGTATGTCGGCGTGTCCCCAGCAGTTATTGTCTTTCCAACATTATTCGTCAGGCCCATCTGTGAGCTGGAACAACAGATTTCATGGAGGCATGTGATCTACAAAGAAAATCAAATTTACATACACACATTACACATGCAAACATACAGCATGCTTTGAAGCAATCAAAAACTGCATGCATATAGTATGCATAGATACACACATTGCATACTCCTCCCCTTAGCCTGTATACACACATATGCATGGTATAGCTGACCTGCCATAATCTCCATTTAGGTCACAGTCTGCCTGGACACAGGTGGTCTTCCTGTCACAACCAGTGGACCATGACTATGGAGTATTAGTTTGGAAGGGTATAATACCACACAACATGATTTATGTTAGACAGAAGACTGAGAAGCTTAAGATTCAATGAAAACAAAAGAAAGAGGGAGTAGGCAAAAGGAGAGGAGAAGAGAGGAGGAGCAGACTAAGTTTTCTGTCCGCCAGACTTCTTCGACAGAGTGTGTCAGGCATGCCAGGGAAACTGTCACTGCTCTCACTGCTGACAACCCCCGGTGCCACCCGCCTCTGTTTGTGTTTTATTCCCTTGCTTCCTCGTCATGGCAACCTGCTATGTTTCCTCTCCTCCTCACCATCACTCTTCTCCCTGGTCTCCTTTTTCTCCACCTCGTCGCCTCTTTTTCACCATGTAAAGTGATTCTCCAGGTGGAGTTTGGCCGTTTGGAGGGTTGCGGACTGGCAGTTGACGTGGTGCGCGGTTTCTCCCTGAACCCGTTCTCACCCCAGGGACTGAGGCCCAGGGGGCTCTTGAAGCTCAGTGTGGCTGATGTCCAGCATCTCCTCATCGAGTAAGACCGCCACTCCGCTCTTGGCTCCAGACAAAGGCTGCCATGTCCTGTAAATACTGTCAGAAGCAGTTAGGAATTACACTGATGGCTGATTAATATGTGCAGGCCATTTCCCTCAGTATTCGGGCGCAAACCAGATTTGCCTATGGAAAGAAATTATATGAATGTATTTGCCACCATTCAGCAATTTTGTGCTTTCAGTGTTTGGGTGTGAATGAGTAGCACATGACAGATTGATTGACATGCTGTAAATCAATATAACAGTGACATTTCAATCTGTCTGTATGATGTTGTGAAGTTGTAATTTTTCTGCGCAGTTGCGTTGTATGTACAAGCCTGTGTGTGTACCTGTATAGGTGTGTATTGTAGAACAGAAGATCACCTTGACTGCGGCCAGTCAGAGAGAGCCGTGGGCACTGAAACTGAGAAGGCGGGGTTGAAGTGGCTCCCAGAAGGCCGTTCTGTTCAGCACAGCCGTCTGCAGCCCCTCTTTAGACTTTCCTTCTCTCTCTCTCTCTTTCTCTCTCTCTCTCTCTCTCTCTCTCTCTCTCTCTCTCTCTCTCTCTCTCTCTCACACACTCACACACACACACACACACACACACACACACACCCCTCCAGCTGGGAGGTCCCAAGAGATAGTGAGGCTCACTGACTGATTAGGTCCCAGGTAAAGCACTGCCCGGGAGCCTGCTATAAAGCCAAAGTCAATGACAACCCTTACATGCACGTGCATGCACGCACACACACATTACAACTACTGTACACTTCTCTCCACACTTTCTTACTGCACACAGACATACAGACACACAGACGTGCTCACGCCTACTGTCTCTATCAGACAGCTGCTCATGCAGTCTGTTCACCATTGGGATTTCCCTGTATTGTATATGATATAATGATATTATTCCCTCTATTTGCTGGATAGTTAGGCATCATGCCAGGCGGCTCACTTATGAAATTGAGGTAAAAGCATGATGTTATTTCAGGATGCAAAATAGCTATGGAGTGGGACTGATAGAAAATCTTTTTTGACCTCTCTCTACATGTCTACATGTTGTTTCTGTTCCTTGTCACCTCCTCAATTTTATTTTATCTTATTTACTTTCCTTTCTTTCTTCCTCGTAAACTCGTCTCTGAACATCCTTTTATAATAGTCTCGCCTTTAACAATAGCTTTCATTGCACTGTATCCACATTTATAAACCATACTCCACAGTACAAATCAGGAAGTTACTGGACAATGGTGGTGGCCCCCTCCAATCCACAGGCAGTAAAACGATAGCAGCCTCTGATTCTATTCTCTGCTCTGTGCCATTTTACAGTCTGTCAGCCTGTTAGTAGCTCTGTAGTTCGAAGCTCAGACCGGAACCCTCCAATGCTATTTCTAGCCCTTTTCTGAAAACCCGCTATTGTGGAGGTATAATTACAGGCCTATACACTGTGCTTAATTCTCAAACAATAGGGTATACTTTTACACAAGGACATGAAATTACTCTCCATTCAGAACATGCTTGACTAGACAACAGAGCTCTTCATGTTCAGAGGACATTTATGCTACTGTAACGATGCTGTGCAAAAGCCAGACTGCAAGGCTCTTCCTGTTGTTCCCTCTCATTACTTCAATGGTCTCCTAACACTGCAATGATATTTACAGTGTTATCTATTTATCTATTCAAATTGCAAACATCAGCAAGTAGATGTGGCAGATTCAGCTTTTGCTCTGATTTATTAGAATTCTAATTTCTTCTCCTTTCTTACTGTCTTTCATGGAACAAACTGATGAAGTTCCCTAATTAATTAGTAACCATGGACAACCGTCACTGAAATTCATTTTCTTCTCTTGGTGTTTTTCTCCTTCTTTCCTCTGTTTTTTTCTATCACAGTTCTGGTGTTCCTCAGTAGTCATAGCCCTGTGTCTGACAGTGATGGTGTTGTTTCTCTGCTTGCCGTTGGCCTCCTTCTTCTCCAACAGGCACCCTGTTTCTGACTCCTAATTGGTGGAAATGCTAGCTCCATCTGGTTCTGGTGAACGTCTTTGTCGACGACGGCGGTTATCCAGCCGTTTGACAGCTGGTTGCCATAACGTCATCACCTTAGCGACAGACTGGACTCTGGCGCGGCTCTAGAGTACCTGCCACTCAGCATTACCAGCCGCCCTCATAGAAGAGACAGGACTTTTCATGCATCCAAGAAATGAGGCAGCTTCATAGTCAAATTTGATAATAAGCTTATTTCAGCCCCCACCACAACGCAGCACAGCAAACAGTCCTTCCAGCTCTCCATGACTAACCCCAGCCTGTGGGAAAGGGACTAATATTTTAGTGGATGAATTATATGGCCTGTTAACTTGAAAAGATTCTGTCGACAGTGCATAGTGTCAGAATGCCATTTCAAATAATGCCATTTCATTCCTCTACTTTTTACTGTAAGAATGCAGCTTCTATAACGATAGGGATAGCAGAGACCTTGTTGGTCTTGAAAAAGGAACGGCAGAGAATTAAATCTTTGGGAATTCTCACTTTTTCCCTTGTCTCGCTTTTAAACCCCTACACTCCAGTCCTTTCTTCTTGTCTCTGCTCTCTTCATTCCCCTGTGGATATGGCCACAGGGCCATGGTATTCTAGGAATACTCAGGTGCAATGCTGGTTTGTATTGGACTTTAGTGCAAGATACTGGTACATCTTCTGCAGCTGATATAGTCATTGTTATCTGGCAACAATTACTCTATTTGCTGCTATTTGAGCATTGAGTTTTAAAAGTTATTTCAAAATAAATGAGTGGATTATTTGTTTAGATAACATGTATGATGACAATTTACTGTAGATGGCAATTTATTTACAGTTAGTTGATCATTTGATTTTTCTGCATGTTTTTGATTAAACATGATATTTTGAATAAGCTTTTTAATCTGAGACTGTGATGAAAAACCTTCATTTATAAAGTTATTTATCTTAAAATAATCTGAAGACAGAGCACAGTGAATGGTAGTTGAGACAAAAAGAGGACCAGGGTGGATGGGAGTGGAGCAGTCTGGCCCACAACGGAGATTGGTCAGCACCCTAGAAATCTAGTTTAGCAAACTGGAATTAAGGTAAGGCTTTTATCCTTTCCTTTCTTTTTGATTGGCTACCAAGCATTAAGGCTATGTTATGGCCTGTTAGTTGCCTGTGTAGACAGAAGGCTAAGTGGTAATTAAACCTTGGACCTAAAACAAATCATTCTATCAGTACTACCTGGTGTGTGACATTATAAAATTCATCAAAATCCAATTACTGTAAACAACATGGTATGTTGCCACTCAACCTTTTATGATGAATAATTTAGGTTGTCTAGTTTTTTGCGAGATTGTCAGGAGTTAGACAAACATTCACACCTTAAAAAATAACATAGAATAAAATAAACATGCATCTTGGTTCCTGCAAGATGGCACTCAGTTCCACACATCACATCATATTTGCTGCTATTTCATATCCACGCATGAGCAAACACAGTGGTGGCTATACAGGAGAGGAGGCGGCAGAGGAGCAAACAGCATGAGGGCACCATGTTCAAACTGTGGTGACCAGTGGCTCCTGCCTGTCCGTGGCCTCACAGCGTTGCCTCTGCCCCAGTGGCTCAATGCAGGTATTCACAAACTGGATTCCAGTGGCCACCAAAACATCTAGGCCAAATGGACACAGTGACTCTTCTAGGTAAACAGTGATCCACGCCAAAATCTAAACTTCACAGCTTCTCTCTCTTGCAGACTGTCTGTCTCAGTTTCTGGTGCTCTCTGGCTTTGTTTCCCTCTGCAGCCTTTGCCTGCCTAAAAATGAAAATGAGCATGCTGTTTAACAGACCTCACAATTCACATTGTGGAATTAAATCTCAGTCAGTAATAAATGTAAATGCTGCGTTGGCACTATTTTCTTTCGAGAAAAAGAGCTAATGATAATTTTGGGGGAGGTTTGCTTCAAATCTAAGTTTCTATAAAGATTAATTGAATGACATTGTGTTATGAAAATGAACAAACATTCCATGCAATAGAGAGTAATTTCCCATCCTTTATTGTTAAATTGTGTAATTATTGTTCTACATTTAGTGTCTCACCTGAGCAGCTGTGGAAGCTGGAGGAGACTTGATGATTTGGCATTCTCTTGGCAGAAACAAAAGGCAAACATGGGCTACAGAAGAGGCAGACAGCCCATGAGAGAACAAAACACACCACAGAGAGAGAAATCAAAACCAAGCACAGCCTTCTGAAACCAGACATCCCTATCTCCCTGCATGCTTTGGCTCAGATTGTTCCTGCTTATTGTTTACTTGGCTGTTTGACTGACTGTTTCATTGGTTACAATCCAGACCGGGGTTGACATGATCTGAATTGCATTTTTAACAGTTTCAAGGAGTATTTATCTGTATTCAGAAGTTTGTTTTAATGTTGCTCCAGCAAGTATTTATAAATCATTGTTGCATACTTCATAGATAATAGGTAGACCAGTGAATCCTCAGGTGAGTAAACATCTATATTTATATTACAAGCCAGCTTGATTATCCATATCATATCATCGTTTTGCATATCGGCTTCTAAGTATCAGTCTCAAGCTCTATCAGTGATATGATTCAGACAATTGCAGGAAAAAAAACAATACTACCCATATCAGTGATGTGTTTTATTATTGTTTATTATTGTTTTATTGCGTTGATATACCTATGGGTGCTTTAACCCTACCTTTAGACTCTACCTTTACATGAACAAATATAATTATTACTGCAAATCTTATATGTTTTCATTTTAATTATTCATTTTCTTTTGAGCCTATTAAAGATCAATACATAGAGCCATATTTCAGTGGTAATTCTTTCTGGGCTGGAAATCCAAATTGGCTTATTTTTTGATAGGTACATTGTTGTATAAATAGCACTGCCAACATGCATGTTTTGCAGCTGGGTTTTCTGAAATCAGTAGTATCCATGTAGTAGAGCTCTGAATAGTATACTTTTTTTTGTAGCTTCTGATAGTCATAACCATTCCTTATAAAGTCAGTAAAAGCTATGAATTATCAAGGTAATAAAGCAATATTATACTGACCTGTTAAAAATGTGTTTTGTTCGAACTTTAGCGTTAAAGGTAATGCCCAATCAAATTAAAAAATAAGTGTTAGTAATTATAAAACCAGGTCACAAATCTATCAAATGTATATAACTTGTATATAAACTTTAAGAGGTATTTCAGGGAAATACCTGGTGTAAAACCAAATATCTCTCATTAACCTCTTTGCATGATTTATTGGCTATGACATAAGTAGCGACTGGTATATTTCTGCAGGAAGCTCAGCATCGTCTGGCTACGGCAAGCAGTGGTCTACAGGCTTTCCACATTTATCGAGCATAATTGCCGCTTAAAGTCTTAAATTATTTATTATTGTGAGATCTGACAGTGCTGCTCAGAAGCAAATTGGGATCATCTTCCATGACCACCAAGGATTTGCAGATTGGAGGCAGAACTAAGTTTATTTCCTCCGCTCTGCTTTTATCCCTGCAAACGAAGCGTTTAAAAGGATCACCCGCGACAGATAACCACGTTACTGTACAGACGAATAACGCTGCTGCTCTTAAGATCCTGATTTTGTCTGTGGATTTTTTCTCTCTCTTCCCTTCACCCCAGTCTAATTGTGCTGATGCTCTCCCTGTGGGTTTTAATGTTTGACACGGCGAAACACTCTTAAATCCTCCACACTGCTCCCTCCCTTATGAGGCCCAGTATCTTAAAAGCAAAAAGGATGTATGTCTAATTCACAAATTTATCACTTCACAAAATGATGCATTAAATGAGGGGGGACACGCTCTGATTTGAAATGCTGACTTTAGAAAAGAAGTTCTGATTTTCAAAATGAGTTTAGATGGGCTCCCCTTCACCCCTCACCCACCCACTCGCCTCCCACGTCCTCTTGCTTTCTCAGTTATATCAATCTCTCTCCTTGAGATGGGAGGCCATGGGGCTCTTTCTTTGTCTGCTCTTCTCCATCAGTCTCACTTTCTTTTATACACAGATACATAACACATATTTTATTGCTTAGCTAAGCTGGCTGTCAATTTGTCATGTGTAAGTACGTATATATGCTTTGCATGTGTACTTATAAGTTGCTGCATGCACATTCATGCTTGTGTGTGCGATATACAGTAGCATATATATTCAACGAGCATTTATTTAAAAAAAACGCACATTCACATGATTGCCTGCATGTAATTACCTTTGCTTTTGAGGACAATGTGATTGTTATGTCCTCTTTTGCCAACAATTCAAACATTTCATTTATCTAGCCTTGAGAAAATAGACACTTTACTCAGTAGTATCGGCTTAAGGCCAATTTAACATATCAGACTCGTTGCAATGAACTTCAGCCTTCCTTTTGCCTTGTATTGTTCATTAAGGAACCCCTTAAATGTGTGTTACACAAATAATTAATAAATGGAATCTCTCATTTATTGTTCTTGGAAAGCTTTAGTTTTATATGGCCAAACACACAGTCTAATTGAAACCAATAAGCCAATAAGTACATAAACAAATATATGATCAACAAAAAGCTAATTTGTAAAATTGGAAAAAAATTATTCACTATGACCACGACCAAGAGTCGTGACTTTATGGACTTATCAACTACTTATGTTTAATAATATACAAAAATATACAAAATCCCCAAATTTATTATTTGCATATTTTCATTTTTTATTATCATATTTTATATTCTTATTTCTGGCTTATATAGAAAAGCGGTTCTCTTGAGTATTCTGAGCTCCCCAGAGGCTGCAACCAGAGAAGGCATTTTTAAACATGGTTCTAGCTTTTGAACACAGCTCAACTGGCTGTGAGGCACCGTGGGCTCCCTCTCGACAGGTCAACCTGCCAAGAAACAAGTTTAAAGAGGAAAAAAAAAATCTGTGTAAAAGAGTAAATGTAAATGTCTGCTCAAGAAGCAGTGATCCCCGGAGATGTGTTAAAACAAGGGTGAGGACCAAACTGATGACAACTCCATCCACATGGCCTACACCGTGGAGAGAGAAAAAAAAACATGACATGCTCAGTTTTAAGAGCTGTTCTCTTGACAGTGTTAATGACAGTGCTAGGCTACTGGTGAAATCACAAGGGAGAAGAGTCCAAGCAGCATGTTGTGCTCTGGGAGTGGGTGTTGTGTTTAGGCAAAAAAATAATTCTGTATGTATTTTTTTCTATGTATTTAATACTAAAGCAGTAGTCTCCTCCAAGTCCTCTATTCACTCAATTACTATGAAGGACATTATCTGAAAGTAATTCTCGCTGTCATAATTGATTTAAAATAAGTACAATTGATTATGTATGTGTTAAAACAGGTTAAACAGGGACTACACTAAAACAACAACAAAAAAACATGATTTAATTTCTTTCAAATTCCTATTAAATTGCTAATTATTCATTACTTGAATGTAATTCTGCATCCTGCATGATGGGCCAAGAGTTTGACACCCTGACCTCAAAATTGTA
>JANJYP010168318.1:0-13947 GCA_024605115.1 Rastrelliger brachysoma
TCCCGGCCCCCAAAAAAGGACTGCACCATATTGGACATGCCTTGAGCCGTATCTACATCAAGAATTTGGCCGTGCACTAGAGCACCCTCCCCTCCTCTAGCCTTGTATGAACTGACCGGTCCGTCTCTTCTTCTCTTGGACTGGTTTAAGTTACCCTCTGAAAGCTGGAATCTTAAAAACAACCTGAGGTCAAACTCTGAGGTCAGCCTCTCCTCCTCTTACTCCCCAAGGCTTCGCCAGTTTCTACAGAGCGCACTGAAACGAGGCGAGGGAGTGAAAGTTTATTCAATGTGCGATGGAAATAATACACACACAGTAGATCAACTGGCTGCACTGGACAGTATGAACTAATATAGTCTGGTACAAACTAGTTTTAGATTGTGGGTTCAAAACAGCTGCAGCATGGTTAGAAAACTTTTGAACAATTATTTAATCTGTGGTAGACTTTTATCACAAATATTTTCTTGAAATACATCTCTAAAGTGAACAGTATGTGAAATTACAGCTGATAAATAATATTTATTCCAAAACTGGGCAGTAATATATGACCATGCAGGCAAATACTATATATCATATTACATAAACAAAAAAGTGTTTGAAAATGTTTGTCAAGGCTGAGCATCTTCTGATTTTTGTGTATGAAATTGAACAATTATCTTGTTGAAAACATTATTTTGATGTTTTTCACATCCAAAACATTACATTTTTGTTACACACGCAAAAAATGAATCTTGCAACTATCAGTTGCCAGTTGGGAATAGTTAACTCGCATCTTAACAGTCTTTGTGTGTAGATTTGTATCCAAACCTAAATGTTTTCCATCTGATTTCATATGTCTGCCTTGCTCTTTTGCGTCATGTAAGATGTGAACAACACAGGCAGTACAGGATATCAGAGCATGGGCGTCTTCCACATGGGTTGGCAAAAACTCATGCAGGCAAATTCAAAACTGATGCTTGCCTCTCGAGCCTTTCTTTCTCACCCCTTTTTACTTCTCATAAAATATGTAAGAATTTACAGTGAGCTGCTGCGAGAGGAGAATGGCAACAGCAAACATTAAGGGTCAGTTTATTCACCTTGCCAGAGAGTCAACATGACCTTTGACCTTCCCCTGAACTCCTCCCTCCTGAGAACGATTCAACAGGTTGCCTAGAACAATAAACTAAGTGCTTCTTCCATACAGTGGCGCTTGATTATAAAAAAGACCTTCTTTCTCTGGCCTCTGTCTGCTCTCTCTCTCTAGGTATCCCGCTCGGATGAGAGCAGAATAGGAAATCAGGTCAGCAGCGTATTGAGCATAGCAGACATACTTGGGAGCAGACTGAGGCCAGATTGAGACTGTACTCTACTGTGCAGAGTTATGAGTTATCTGTGTGTCTTTGCTGGCCAAGCACAGTCACCATCTCAGTGTGAGCGTTTGCATGCAGGAACATCCATTTAGCTTTAAATTAAACTCAAGCCAAAGTGCAAGCAGACGCCTAAATCAAAGGGGTGAGTTTCACACCGGTGGATTAGAGTGGAGTCCGTCTGACGGGTTGAGAGAGCAGCCAGATCAAATAAGGAGCAACATATGCAGAAACTCTGCTTGTATAAACTGAGAGCTGGGATTGAACTGAGAGTTACTGGACCCAAAAGAGAGAGAAGGGAAAAGAGACAGGGAAGAAGTTGGCGAGGGGTAACGGGACTGAGGCTGTTAGGCCTGGCAGTGTGGGTGGGCTGAGGTTTTGGGGTATCGTCAAAGTAGAAAACTTTCTGACAACTTTATTCCGGCGTATCACATTGAGAAGAAGGAATGTGTTTGATTGTTGCTCGGCAGAGTACACAAGCCAAAGAGTCCCCACCTATCTGCTTAGGCCCTTACTATATGGTTTTTGTCTATGCTTGTGCTGCAATGTATTTACAAGAAAAAACATTAACACCAGGCAAACATGTTGACTAAACAGTGCTAAGAAATCCAGTCATATTTTCTCAGTTAGTAATTTACAAGCCTCTATCCAAACATCACCACTCAAACACACACACAAACACAAATGCAAAAGCAAAGGCACGGCTGCATGAGCAGATGATTTTAGGTCATTAAGCCTGGAGATTGAAGAGTGACAGAGTGTAGTATTACTGGAAGCATGTTAAAGAGTCTAACTCTGTGTGTGTGTGTGTGTGTGTATGTGTGTTTGGGGGTTGGTGGTTAGGAAGAGGTCATCAGAGGGTCTTGACTACTGGGTCCCTGTCACCGTTTGGCTCTGACTCTCACAGACCTCCTGTTATTGTTTTCAGTGGTTTCACTTTCTAAGGCTGCTTGGCTCCTGTCTCTCTCTTTCTGCTCATACTTTTTCTTTATGCCCCTACTATAAAACACACACACATTTGTATGAACACAGGGCAGTAGCGCGCACACACACACACACACACACACACACACACACACACAGAGGGGTTATTTATAACAGGATGGAAGGGAAAGGCAGCCTGGCCTCACAGGGCCTATTTTGGGAGGTTGAGCCTTCAATCAGTCAGGCTGACAGGTTCTCAGTGATACCAGGAGAACAATACAGCGCAGCCTGTTTATCTTCCTCCTCCTCTGCCTACCCGCTTGGGGTCATGTCACCCTGCCTCCCTCTAGGGAAGCAGGACTTCTAGGACAACAGTGATCCTAAAATCTGTCACTATACAACCACTGTCGAGCTCCTTCATTACTAAATACTTTCTTTGGCCAATACTCTGCTGCTGCTGTCGTGTTTGTTCTATTTGTCACTGTAAAGCATAATTAAGTTTAATGAAATGGACAGTTCTTAATGGTTTTCCCATGAGGTCTTTGTCCATGCTCTTATATTACACTGTGGTAGATATCCATCTATGCCTCCCTGAATTAATTCTCTATCTTTTTCGGTAAACCCCCTTAAGCTAAAAATAATTTCCTATGAACTCTGAGCGACTCCGCTATTTGGATGAAGGATTGCTTTGTGCGTTTATATGTGTATGTGTGTGTACGTAGTGAAATGATAGTCGGGACTAAGGGTGGAAGCAGTGGGGAGAGTGGAGGGAACTTGATATTGTTATCTTTTAAGTGAAGATTTTAAAGGAGTGTTTACTGGAGCTAATGGTCTATGTCATCACTACTATGCAATGCTGGCTGCTCACATCTAAGCCAAATTTATCTCCACATTTTGATTTCAGAAGACTGAGATCACAGCCACAAAACAAGAACTATTAACAGGGACATATTTGAAATCAACAGCAAAACCAGGAAAAAAATATAATAACCTCATTCTCGAGTAAGGTGTCTTATTAAGGATCACTTAGTTCAACCAAAAAATAATAAAACACCTTCATTTGGTTTGTAGCATCTAGAGATTTTTGGTTTAATATATTTTTCAGTTTTTAAGCCATCCGTCTGTAAGATTTCTACCACCAACAAAACACACTTGGATTTGTTTGCAGTGTTTATAGCACTAGAAAACTTAAAATACTTTCTTGTCCACATCACTCTGATAAAAACACAGGCTTTCCTGTGAACAGTTTTCAGAAGGACTATTTCTTATTCACTGAATACTGATCACAGTAAGGTCTAGATTATCTACAAAGCTTTGCTGCTATTGAAAACTCATGTACATCTGAAAACTATGACATATATAACCAATGTTATTTGTATAGTATGAATCTATTCTTTAACGGTCCTGCTTTGAGTCCCCTTGTATATTTATTGGCATGCAATATTTGCTCAGCTACACAGATGCCACTGATTCAAAGGGTGTCCCATACTCATATCATTACTATATATACACATTAACATACATATTAATGATCTTAATATACTATTTTTGCAGTTTGTGTACAAAAAATGATGAGTTTTAATACTACATGAAATGATCTAGTAATTGACAATGATGCATGTCAATCAAACCATTACTGAAAAATGTTTCCAATCTTAATTTTTCTGTCTTTCCACATTCTTTTTATTATTTTGCAGGCATGTGAAACCTCCACTTCCTCCGTGCATTGCATTTGGACAGAATAGTACACAAATGAGATCAAAATATGACTAAATTTTGTATGTAGTATACAACTGGGACTCTGCTTAACTTGGAGTCAGATCTGCTGATGTGTCCAGCTGCCAGCACAAGCGTCAACATGAACCTGCCTCATCTTTCCTCTCTATCTCACTAAACAGAGCTACGGAAGGACTAAACACACAATCTGCTCCACCTTTTTCACAACCAGCTCTGTTGAAGCAGTTGCTTTTGTCCAGTCGGATCAGTTAATTCTTTCATAGCAGACACCTCCCTCTCTCCCTCGCCTTCCGTGTCACTGTTGTGACTGATGTCTTTTCCATCCTGCTGCCCTCTCTCAATTAAAAAGGAAAAACTTCCAATCCCTTTGACCTTTACCTTGACTCCGGTTGTTTCCACTAAACACACATGAAAACACACAGCAGTGACACTGCTGCTCCCTCTCCTATTTTAGTCAAATCCCCCTACACAACCTCCCTTTCTTCCAGTCTTTTAAAGGTATGCCTGCTTTTCTATTCTGATATCATGACACAGCCTTATGCAAGCAGGAGGTTTGCATATTTAATGGCTTTTGGTATACAAAATTGCAACTATAGCTGAGTAATGCTGATATTAGACTGATAGCGATCTTAAAATAACATTTAATCTCAACACTGATATATCAGTGAATGGTATGAATGGATAAATCAACAAAGAATGAAAACTTTTTTCTTTCTTTTTAAAAATCTTTTATTACAAATTTTAGCAGCCACTTCTTCAGACAAAGCTCAAGTACAACAGCTTGAACATTAAACATACATTTATTATATTACCTCTACGACTTTTTGTCAAAATTCATCTTGGTTGCTCCTTGTGTCTCGTAGCTGTTTGAGAGACATCAGCACCTCCTCTGTTGGCCTCCTCCCAAGCTGTTTCCCCCCTCTGCTCCGCACATTCACGCTTCCACTTTCACTCTCCTTATCCCCCACAACTGGAGAAAAATACAAAGAAACTTTTAAAAAATGCACAACTGTATAAAATGTAGCAATGTGAATTGTAATTGATTTAATGAAGTAAACTTTAAGCACATTAGTGATGGAGAGCCCTGGCAGCTGAATGGTTACTGCACATGCCAGATAATTATTAAGTCCCTGGCTTGACTCCAGACAGGAACCCCTAATGCATGTCATACCCATTTCTCTCCCCTTGTTCCTATCTGCCTCCTCACTGCCCCACCACCCAATAAAGGCAAAAATGCCAAAAAAAACCAAAAAAAACATCAGCGACAGACTTTGGTATTTTAAGTAGCTACAGTTTTCATCCTATTATTCATCTTTACCAAATATGTAGTTGTACTGGGCCAGCTGAGCAGAACGAATCTTCTTATTTAAGGTTGCTCCCTGATCTTCATTCAAATCAACCATGAAGCCGGCTTCACGAAACTGCTGGACCACCTTATAAGAACAGAGAAATACGTCAGTGAAGACTGTATCTGTCATGTGCTTCTTACATTAACAAATTAATAATGACAACCAGGAAGAAAAATGGTCTGCTGCTATACTACAAGGAAATCTTCATCATGGACTGACCTGCTTGGCATATGACTCGCTGTTGCCCCCCACAGGAATAACCATGACCTGCGCTGGAGACAACCACAGTGGCCTCATTGAGAGAAAAGAGAGAGTGAAGGTTGAGGTATAGGTACAGTTTAAGAACAGCCAAATATAATCTGACTCCATATTATTATTATTGTTCTCTGCTCACCATTTCCCCCCAAAGTTTTCAGCCAGTATGGCAAACATTCTCTCCAGTGATCCCAGCACTGCTCTGTGGATCATTACTGGTCTGTGTAACTGCCCATCTTGCCTGAGAGAAAGGTAAAAAAGGTCAATCAATATGTGTCAATATGGGTTGGGTGATATGACAATAAATATAAGAACATTAAAAGTTTTGAACCTTTATACTATTTCATCTTTCCTATAATATCTCTGGGTTTTAATAGTGCTCTCCTAAAGATTTTTCATTCGGCAATGCAGGTTCTGTTTTAACTCTAATAGTTATGCAAATTAAATTTGGGAGAGCGTCTATGAGAGAAGCATTTAGAGACTGATCCAGGAGACTAATGTGAAACTGTCTGGTTATTTTATATGTTTAAGAATAGGCTCACAATTTTTAAGTAAATTAACAGCCAAGTGTCTAAATGAACACTGACAATGAATAAAGGGAGAGAGAAACGAGGGAAATCTTTCTCAAAAAGACTGTAGCTGTGGATGTTACCCACTTCATTTACTGAACTCATATTATGCTCAGATAAACTTGAAATACATTTTGCTCAAAACAGCAACTGTGGACTTTATGCCACATCACTAACAATGTAAGAGTGTGTGGAGCAGATCTCATGGTCAATGTGAACAGGATGTGTGATTATGGCAAGCAAAGCTTCAGTTGCATTTAGGGAAAATGTGTTGTCTCCTAACACATTTGTGTCGCAATATAAAAATCACATATAAAGTGATAAATGATTTAATCCTTTTTGGTCACTCACACTGTACATAGAGTGTCGCAAGGGAAGTAGAGCAGACTGATAACAGGCATAATGAGGTTTAAGGCAGAAACAGAGCGTGTGTTCGCCTGACTCATAAATTTAATAAAGGGCTAATCTTTATTGATCAAATTAGATCCCTATGAAGTTAGATTTGTGCAATTTAAACTGGAGCAATTACAGGAAATCATAGACAGCAAGCATGTGGGTTTATCAAACAGACAAGCACATGCTACACAAGTGTTAACGTGCAGGTCTAAATCAATACAGATGTAAAAAGAATAGAAGGCCAAATCATCATGACCGACTCACCCAACATACTGGAGATCAAATCTGATTGGCAGCTGGAAGTCCAACTGGATTGTGGCACACTGATGTTGTCTGCCAATGGCATCTTTGATCTGGATGTCAATCTGTCATGAAACATGCAGGGATGTGTTAATATCAGGCTTCATTTCTCTAGTCAAGCCAAAATCCACACATCTGTATTCAGATCTCTAACAACAGAGGAATTACATTACATACACAGTAATACAAACGAGTTGCTGAAAAAAGATCCACTAGCTAACTGGAGTTAACACATCCTAGCTAGATGGTCACGAGGAGTGTTTGTTTAATCGAGTGTTTATGTGTGTCTAATCCCACTCTGACTCAACCTACCTCAACACTCTGTGCCTCCACAAGAGCTTGATCGTGTAACGTCTGCCTGACGCTGACTTCCTCTTGATGTTTACTGTCTTCTTACATGAACTGTGTAAATATGAAATTGCCTCAAAGGAAACCATTGCTATTCTCAAGTTACGCCTCTTTCCATTTTCAAACAAAAACACGGGTAACTATAAATATTCTGTGTTTTTGTGGCCTAGGACGACAGTGATGATTGGTATAATTTAGTGCTCAAAATATCTTTGTGGAGCCAGAAACAAAACAAAGAAACAATTAATTAGACATCCTAAAATGAGTTAGACATAACTCTTTGAAGAAAAGGTGCAATTAATTGTTGCAGCTCTGACATTGAATAAACTCAATTTGAAGTAGCTGTTCACATGACGGAAAAACTCTGCCAGTGAATGCAATTATTAGAGGACCCACAATGTTTTGTCTAATTGCAGCAAATTCTGCGATAAACGATATTTGCACTTGTGTGTGGAAATCAATTTCCTTCACTGTATGCTGCCCTTCCTACTGACCTTTGGTCCGTAAAAGGCTCCATCTCCTGGGTTCAATTCCCACCGCTCCCCAAACTGCTGCAGACTCCTCTCCAACTGCTGCTCTCACAGACACACAAACACAAACACTCACAGTAAGTAGAAAGCGTAAGTACATTAATGCACATTATGATGTACATGTATAAAGGAGCTGTGGGACCTTGGACCTATAATGTTCAATTACACACAATTGAATCAGCTTCAATTGCTGCTGTGCCTATTTAAAAAGGCATCCGTGGGGAGATTTACAGATATACATCTAACCAGCAGCTCGACACAGAGCAGCCCTCCATTGGAAAGTACCACCCGCATAAATGATTGCTTAAGTGGATATCATTACACCATGTCATCCTGTTAAAAGACTTTTTACTGTAGCTGTGATTTATAGGACATACACATATGAATAGCTGGTCCTGGTGAGGACTGTATATTTTTGGCCCTTTACTTTATTTTCAGCAAATCAAAACATAATTACAATATGCGTGTACCTGTTCAGCATAGTCCCACTGTTCAGGCTCTCCGAGGCATGGTGTGGGACGCGTAGACAAGAGGCAGTGGAAAGAAAACCCAAACACTTGATAAACACTCCTCACAAAGTCTAAACAAGCAACAATCTCTTCCTCCAGCTGGAAAGAAAAATGGGGAAAACAGGAGATAACGTAAAAAATGAACCTGGAGACTTGGTTTAGTGCAAAATTTAAAGGGTTAAATTCAAACAAAGGTGGGAAAAAGGAAAAAAAATCTTCCACTGTATTTACTGTAAAGCTGAGTGCTCCTGAGATTAAATTAGCATTTCAGTGCTAATGTAGCAATTCTTATCATATGACCAAGATCTCTGTGACTCGACAGCATGTCAACAGAGAGGCTAAAGGAGCACAATTAGTATCATGGGAACATTCCAGGGAACTACATAGGGGATTGGGATTACACAGCCTGCAGAGATGGACATATGGAGGTGTAATATTTGAACAGGACAAAGACCTTCATTCATTCAGGCTGCGGCCTCCTGGAATGTCTCAGGAGTTATTTGTACAACCCATCTAATCATCGTAACATGGTTCCACACATGTCCCATTTGCAGTTTCTATACCTTAACAAATAGGTTCATACATTTTTCAAGGGTCCTTAAAAAATATTCAGCTGTCAAACAAATACTGACACATTTTTCTTCCAATAATCAATCTTCCCGTTTATATACTTGCCATTAAGAGTCCCCTTCATAACGGGGCTCACTCAAGACTGAAGGCTCATATCTTCAAATACATTTTTGTATATAATATTCCCAATTCTAAATTAGTGTATAATAACGTGAAAATAAGAATTTATGTTTTCATTATGTTTGAAGGTAAGAGGATTATTCAGCTGGTTGTGATCAGCAAAATCACTATTTGATACCAATAGTCAATAAATCCTACACTGGACCTTAAAAACTACAACTGGATTTTGTTGTAGTTTTAACAAGTGGATTTGTAGGAATGATTACACCAAGCAAAACCTGTTTCAGTATCTATATGGGCACCTGACAAGACCTGAAAAGTTATAAATTTATCCTTTTAAGAAATGTGCTTTAGAAAGAATACAAAAGGGGAAATCGCTAAATTTGAGTTTTGTGTATTTAGTGTACCTGCTCAGGTGTGCAGAATATGTGAGCATCATCTTGGCAGAATCTGCGAACACGAGTGAGACCTCCCAGAGCTCCCGAGAGCTCATTACGATGCAGCGCCCCAAAGTCGGCCCATCGCAGGGGAAGCTCCCGCCATGAACGCATACGTTGCTCAAACATGAGACTGAAAACAGGTCACAGAGAGTCAGAGCACTGGAGTACAGGAGTGTGTAAATGTCTGTGTGTATATATGTGGTGTGCGCTCACCAGTGTGCGGGACAGTTCATGGGTTTGAGTGCATAGGTCTGAGAGCTCTTTGATGTCACCGTGAACATGTTGTCGCTGTAGTGTTCCCAGTGGCCCGAGCGTTCCCATAATGCAGTGCTGTACAAAGTCGGGGTCACAACCTCAGTGAAGCCTCGCCTTCGGTACTCACTCTGCAAGAGGTCAGTAAGGAAGGAAGTGTGAGACAATGAGTGCAAGACATGGTCAGACTGTCATAATACTGTAATAATTGAAGGTCAATAAAGGCAGTATCTTGATGGCTGATATGAACACATGTATCCCAAGGGTGCAATTAAAACAGTTCATTTATTTTGTGTATTGTTATGTTAATGTATAGACTTGTGTCTTTAGGCCTTCTGCCAGAAAGTTGTTAGGCCTGGTGACCAACGCAGTTTTTTTGGATTGTGGGGGACTGAAAGGCAAGCAAGACATGGTAACTTGGCTTAGGTCTTCAGGAGTTTTAACTTTTTTTTTTTTTTTTTTTTTACTGATAAATAGTCAAAATCATATACAAGTAACATCTAATATTAACCAAATGATGGAAACACTGAATTAGCCGCATTTAGTGATTACAGGCAGACCTATCATCATCATAGCATAAAATAAAAGTAAAAAAAAAATATGATTCAAAAATAAAATTGTTAAACTTGTACACAAAAACTCATAAGGGGAATAATAATAAGTATTGCAGCACGTCCCAAAAAATAATAAGGAACAATAATAACGTAAGAGATCTGTAAACCAAGAAAATTTTTGCTATTTGGGGAATACATCTGCATTATGTGGGAAAAAAAGTTGGATCGAGCCTTTTGTGAGTCCAGATGGAGCTACAAAAAATCTCATAAATTGCCTCTGTTTGGCCAAAGACTACAAATTTAAAATGGAAATACTGTGGACCTTGAGAAAAGTGAGGTGATCAGACCTCCACAGCCTGCTCCTCATCTCTGCTTGTAGTTAGCTGCTCATGGCTATATTTTGCTGATATTAGCATGACTTATCTGAATCTGTGAGGGAACCATAAATGGTAAAGTTGCATTGTGGGTAATGTAGTTGTCAGGTTTTGACAAGGAAGAAATGTGCAAGAAATAAAAAAAAATTGCTCTGGTGCTGCAGCATCCAAACTGTCCATCATGAGACCAACAATGTAATAGGGAAGCAATGCTAAATTGGTGGAATATCTTTTAAAGTTAAACATAAAGCTGATGAAAATGCTCTTTTATAGAATAAAGTACATAGCAGGTATGTTCACCTTAATAAAGTCAGTGAGGGTGTTGTAAATGTGGGCTCCTTTAGGAAGGAAAAAGCAACTGCCTGGACTGACATCATTGAAAAAGAACAGCTCCTGGTCCTGCAAAATCACAGATACATGACAATTATGACCAGGAATCACTTTTTTTAATTAACAGTTTAATCTATTCAACTCTTACCGTCCCAATGCGCCTGTGGTCCCTCCTCCGTGCCTCGTCCTGTTCCTTCTCCCACTCCTCCTTATCCTTCTCCCCTGGAAAGGCCACACCTAACAGACGCATCAAGCTTGCGGACTCTGTCTGATTGGCCAGGGTCACAGTTGAGAGCTGGGATATGAAGGGCAGACAAGGACAGTGTGGAGCAGTGAATGTGAAAAGGAAGAGAGGAAATAATGAGTAAATAGAGGAAAAAGAAAGGAAGGGTGAGGGTCAGCCAGAAGGGGAAGGCTGGACCAATGGGTGACAGCATGTGTGATGGATGGCAGTGTGTTTGTAAGAGACCAGAACAGGAAATTGGCCTCTGACAAACACAACATCCTGCTGCTGATATTTCCAGCTTTGCTGCCATGGAATCCCAGTCTGCCCAGTGACCACCCAGTATGGAAAACTCACTGGATTAATAAAGACGAGGAAATTTCCATTTACCCAGCATGCATACCACAAGATGAATGGTGACAAATGTTTCCAAAATAAACATATTTTTAACAATTAGATGAGGTTCATCCAGCATCTCTGACAATCATTGGCCGTATAAATTCTAAATGTCACTTTTTGATTGCTGCTTTTACTATAAAATAGGTTCAAAGTGTCAAATTATAATAGAATTATGATAGATAAAACAGCAGGAAAAAACACACAGGGACATGCAGAGAACAGATGATTACACAAACACACACCTGGAGCATCTTAAAGACTTTGAGGAGGCCCGTATGTGGGAGGAGGGGGCCATTACAGACTGCTATGCTGTCTCCACACCTGCGTCACACATAAAGTCTTTTAGTGAGAGTTTACAAGAGACTAGTGAATAAGTCAACATCAAGTGTGTGTACTTATACGTACCTATAAACAGAGACAGTGGGGCCGTCATTCATCTGTTCTTCAAGAAGCTGCAGTCTCATCTTACTGTTCTGTAACAACAACACAGATTATTCATAATTATGAGTTAAATATAGACAGCAGGACAATAAGAAGGAGCCTGACCTTTATCAGCAAATACCGCAAAAGCAGACTGCATCTTTTGTATTCATAAATACCAGCCACTCCTACACAATGAGCACCATCACTGCAACATCAACATATAAATGCTTAGCGACACTGCTGCAGGTTCAGTGTGAGTTAATATGGAAGAATGACAGCAGGTCACTGTTATGTTAATTCTTAGTCTCAGTGTGATTCATAATCCGTTATGTCTGAGCTGAAGACATACACCAGGCCTATAAAAAGATAGGTTAAGAAATAACAAATAAAACCTGAAAGGCATCATGCCTTGCTTTTTTCTGTGTGGTTGTTATACTTTAGTTATTGCTATTATGTAAAGTTAACAATATGTTGTTAAAAAGATTTAAGTGTGTGTGTGTTTGTGTATGTGTATGCCCCCCCCATCTTTAAAACAGACCAATGCAGACGCTCCAAAAAGAGCAGTTATTAATATTATTGGTTAGATATGTGTTTTACTTTCTATGGTAAGTCAAAAGTTTTGGAAAACATGATCTATTTCTGTCAACTCCATTTCAACACAGGAGTGAGTTTCTAACCTGGAACAGTTCCTGGATCTCTTCTGTATTCAGCTCCAATCTGGTTAGAGGAAGTTTGAGGGCTGCAGCTGCTTTACATCTCTCCTCCACATCGCTCAGAGGCAGAACGCTATGGATGACCATAGATTCACATAAAAAAAGAAAGAAAAGGAACATTAAAAGCTGAAAAAAAAAAATCGGTGATAGAGAAAAGCTTAGAAACCAAATATCATTAAATTATCACTTTTGTAGCACTTTACTTTAAGTCCAGATATTTAGCTTTCATAAACAACAGATACATACTTAAAATAAATAAATAAATAAAAAATTAACAACATACACTTAATAGAAGTGTTTCATGCAACTATAATAAGATAGTATCTAACCACATCATATAATTATGCTGTGATTTACAACACTGTCGTTCATTGTTTGCTCATACACCAACATCTCGTTATGGATTCCCACAAGAGTAATGACCATGCACTCTGTGATGATGTGGTGACCTCTATTACTTTATTAGTGTGACTCACCTGTTCTCCAACATATGGTCACAGTACAGTCCGAGCTCTGATGCTCCTTCTCTGCACACCTCTGCACCAAATACGTCTGCCAACACTGCGCCCAGAACACAAGCTCCGGTCCTCCATGCTGCCTGTGAAGATGACAGAGGTACAGAAAAGTTCAAATTTAGAAATTAAGTAGGAGTTGTTCTGTCATTCTTAGTTTGAAAGGTTTCTATGTGGGCTGGATTGATCCATCAATGAAAACTGGTCTCCAAATATTGCTAAAAAAAAAAAAAAAAGTATGTTTTTATTTATTTGTTCAAGTCCACTTAGCAACATTGTTGACATTTGACATTTAATATTCTCTAATGTTTCATCCCACTGGAGTCATGAAAGGGTTACTGGGAGAAGAAAACTGACATGATAATGATATGTTATTAGAGTAAGGCCTACCTTAAAAGGTAATGTGTAAAAACAAGGTAAAGGCAACAAAAAAAGTGATTACCTGTCTTCCCTCAAGTGAGTCAAACCCGAGAAGTTGTAGTTCACAGTCTGTCTCTAAAGGCTGTCCGAGCTCCCACAGCTCCCCGTTCACCTTACTAACCAACGCTCCTTTCACACTACAACAATACATGCAGTAGCACTGTTATATCACTGAAGTAACAAGACCACTGCAAACTTTTTTTTTTTTTTGGATGTGTGTATTTACCGGATACTCTGAGCAACAGAGACAGGTGTGGTGACGCCCGCTGTTCCCTTTACTGTTCGACCATCGGTCAGTCGGACACTGAGAGGCTTCTTCTCTGTCGCTTCAGCTCTTTTCTTCTTATCTCGTTT
>JANJYP010168344.1:0-16031 GCA_024605115.1 Rastrelliger brachysoma
GTTGGTGTTTCTGCACATCTGCACAAGTCATCTCTGATTCAGATTTATCAGGTTGAAGTGTTTGTGATGAAGAAGCCCTTGTGAGCTCTCTCCAGACTAAATAACATGGTATACAGTACATGATGGAAAAATCAAGAAAAAGCAATGACATAGAACAGAAAATCATAACTTATCTTATTGTAATTGAAATTATTTTTTAAAACATGTTTACAGATTACTGAAGACTTATTCAATATTTTGAGTAAAACTTTATTTTCATTATCAAAAAAGTTTTTATTCTGGTTTGCATCTCAAAGTGAAATTATTTTTCTTGAGGACACTTTTTTTTTAGTCAAACAACCTTTGAGCAGCATCACGTATTCTTATGTCACTATAGCCTACAGAAACACTTTTATGAGCTACTTTATTTTAATGAAAGTCAGAAATGTACACACTGGTAAAGGGGCTCATTCCATACAGATTGATAACATCATATATCAGTGTTATCAATAAATAATGTAACGTTAGTTTTAGTAGGTGATGTTATAGGATACCTTATTAAATAGTCTATAAAGTTTTTATTACTATTATTATTATTATTTCTTTAAGCAGGGTCCAGAAATAAAAATACAGCTTGCAGAATTCTGTAGATTTATACTTGCAGTTTTTATAGGAATCTCCTGACATTAATTAATGAATCAATGGTAAAAAAAAAACAAAAAACAAAAAAAAAAAACAGTTGTTAAAAAAGGGGATAAAAGTTAAAAAACGGGATATAAAACATGTTATCAAGTGGCCAAAAAAAGAAAAGAATAAGCACAGAGTAAAAAACGTTTCCACCACTACGACTCTGCGTTACACAGACATTAAACATATTAAGTATACACATTAACTATTTTTGTTCAGAATTTTGTCAACGACAGCCCTTATGGGTCAAATAAGTCAAACTAACGTCATCGTGAACACTATAATCCTGCTTTGTGCAATAAAGAGGTGATAATAGCAGCACTTTTATTCCTTTAAATGACCCGTGAATATTATTTTACCTGTGTAGAACTGGGAGGACGCAACTATTCACGCCGACACAATGGGAACAGCAGACCGTGCGTAAATTGCATCGTCATTTGCATTCC
The DNA here is from genome assembly GCA_024605115.1 of Rastrelliger brachysoma. Taxonomy (NCBI): domain Eukaryota; kingdom Metazoa; phylum Chordata; class Actinopteri; order Scombriformes; family Scombridae; genus Rastrelliger; species Rastrelliger brachysoma. The sequence goes on from JANJYP010168344.1 coordinate 1,113, forward strand.
TGGTCCAAAAATCATGCAAATCTTAATGAGACAGTCTCCATTGTGGCTGTAATTGAAAACCTATTCTTTCTTAATTACTTTCCTCAAAGGCCTTGTCCGCAGTCACTGAGCTGAAACAAAAAAAGTTATTGATTCTGGAGGTCGTGGGGTTTAAAACAGACACGTTAAAATAATGTTGTTTGTTATGGCTTTGAGAAACGATTTTCCATTTTTTATAATTTCTTTCCTTTGGAGCAGTTATGAAAACTAAAGAAGAAGAAAAAACAGAAAACTTGTAAAGGCAGGCCTCAACAACAATCAAAAGAAGCTGGAAACAACCATAAATTACGAGCTATTATCAGTTGGTTATTTGCAAGTGAAAGACAGACATGCAACCTCTGCGCTTTGTCGTATATTATTATAGTTAGGGCATTTTGTCTGACCATAAAGCTCTATTGACAGCCGAGCAAAGGATGCAGACATACAGGGAAGTGAATTGTTTTCACTAGTGGGATTACTCCTTTTGTGTCAATTAGTCCAAAATGAATAGACTGTAATTCTCCTGAAGCTCTTGGTAAATATAACTGAGATATGTTTTTTTCAGGTCACAATTATTCTTTATTTTTTAATGAAAAGCAAAAGAAACTAACAATACTTGATGGTTCCTCTGTCAATTTTAATCACTAGATTTAAAGATGCAACTCTGTACCTTTTAATAATCCGGTACACATTTGCTTTAACGAAAATAGCTAAAATGCACTGAATTCTTACAGGAAAACGCTACTTTCCTAAGTGGATATGTTTGCACAAACACACTGCGCGCGTACAATTCACCAGTTTTTTAAACATTAAATTACGTATGATCGAGCTGATTGTGTACAGGTTGTATCCTCCCATCAGGACATCCACATATTTCCCAACATTCAACAGTGGGATCCAGCAGCCGCGCGCCCTGAGAGCCCTTTAGGGCTGTCAGGCTTGTTGAGTCTGAATCAGAGCAGACAGCGCTGGTGGTCCTCCGTTCCTTAATTAGGAAATTAGCTGCACAGAGGCCCTCATTACCAAACCCNTCTCTCTCTCTCTCTCTCTCTCTCTCTCTCTCTCTCTCTCTCTCTCTCTCTCTCTTTGCTACCGGTCAATTTCCATAAGAAGATTACAAGCGGATCAGTATTGAGATCTGCCCAGATAAACAAATAACTGGTCCCTGAGAATTACATGACTACTAATTGGACGTTAGTTTTATTGCTCCTGCTCTGTTTGTAACGCCCCATTGAACGTGGAAATTAAATTCATGAAGTGATGTCTCTTTTCAGCTGAATTACTACAACTATATGGCTGAGGGACTATAGGCTTCCCCCATTTAAGATAAGAGACAATTTTCTTTTTCAGGCATTTGTGCCTTTATGTGCAGTCTAATTCTACAAGTCATAAACATTATTTACGTCTTTTACTTTTCTCCTGTTTTCAAGAAGTGAGGATCACTCTTTCTTAAATAAACAAGTATATACAATAATGCAATTAATTAAAACATATTTTATTGAAGACATCTTTAACTTGTTGATTTTCTTTTGTTTTATCTTCAAAACAGAAATTTCACTACCTGGGAAAAAGTAACTGACAGAAGTTATCGGTTCATTGATAATATAGAAGTCGCTTGTTAAAGCCCCATATTAGATTCAACGTGTTGTCTTGAAAGAGCGTTTTCAACTAAATTACCAATTGATTCATTTTCCTAATATATTTTGTTTTTTGTTAAATCTTTGCTCTCCAAACCTGTGATAAATGATTAGGCTAAATAAATATTTGTAGCTAATGTAGGTGCTTCAGGTGGACGCACTGGTCTGCATCTATAAATGCAGGAGGCTGCATTTTAAAGTTTGAACGCTCTAGGAGGTGAAACGCTCTAAAATGCACATATATGGATCCCTGCAGGGCCCATGTAAATACTGAGGTGTTAATAGTGGTTTTCGATGGGCGATTCGCGCGTAATCATTAGCAGGTGTGAGGTTCGCCCAGTTGGGCGATTGGTTTCAGCGGCGAAGCGGCGTTTCGGGTCGTTTGTAAGGAGACACATGCAAATGAAGGCATCACTGCGGTGACCATTTTAATAACCATTAACACCGTAGAGAGAAAAACAAGTCGGCAAACATCAGCTGTGAATTTGGGGGCGAGTTGTTGGCCATGCGTGTCTCAAACTAAACGATTCCTCCGGGACTAAAGAGATAGCTCATCCCCTCCACAAGAGGTCGTTGATGTATTAAAGTTTTTCGCTGGGGGCCTCAACACCTCACAAACACTTGAAATTAAGCATGTGTCTTATTTTCCCAGTAAAACAATAAGGTCATTTAATGAGATAATGAGATAAAATAATTTACGCCTGACACAAATTAGTTACGTAAGAAAATATCATTTTCATCGGCATTACTCTTTTTTCCAATACATTTATACAAAATGATTCAATATTATGTCAATTATAGCTGAAATAAACTTAATTAATTAGTCAACAATTTAAAGGAACTCCACACTGATCATGTTTATTGTACCGAAAAGACTGCAGGACGCCAATAGTTTGGAGAAAAAAAGTTAAGGCCAAGAGATGAGTCTGTGGAGGTTGTGTCTGAAATCCTGATGTAAGACTGAAGGGTTTTTAATGTTGGCATTCTGTGAAATTCTAAGTAACTGCATGTTTGACAGCAGGTAGAGATGAAAGGAATATTTTTTCGCCAAGGGCAAATTTTATTCCAATATTCGACTTTTTACTTGAAGTATGTCGGATTTTAGCCTGTCGGGATCTGCCTCCGTAATTATTGTATTGACATTAAAGTGTACTATTTTTTTTTTACCCTTTAGCATTCACGGTTAATACGAAACAAACATTATTTCGCAGCCATTATTTATATAGTTTGACTTTTGAATCTATACAACTATAAATGAATAAATTAAACACTACTGGGGTTTGATTTGTTCAAAAATATGGAATGCGAGTAGGCAACAGCTGTTACATTGCGAACCTAAATAAGCTGAATTTTGATCTCTTTGAATCTCATATTTTGATCTCAGGTTGCAGAAGTGAGCTTCTGTTTTAAAACTTTACCTCTCCTTCCTTCGCTAACCAAAACACAGCGCTGCAAACTCTCATTGGTTGGATGGGGGGATATAGGGAGCTGCGCGCTGATTGGTCGCCTGCTCCTCATTGTCATGCTGTCAATCCACATCACATGGTTCGGGCACCAGGCCTATTAACAGATGAGCTTGGCGAACAAGTTTCCAGACTTCTGTTTCAGAGCCGAAGGGGACAGAGCAGCTGTGAGCGGAAAGAAACCAGAAGCACCTGCAGACACATTTGCCTCTTTAGGCACAACTTTTTTCAATCTTCTTATGAGACTGGTCAGTACCTCTACCTCTTTGACTTTTGGCCGTGTTTTGTGAACTTTTTTTAATGTGCCTGTGAGTGAACTCTTAAAGTCGCCCGAATGTATAACATGATGGAAACCGAGATCAAGACCCCGCTCCCGCAGTCCAACTCGGGCTCGGCGCCGGGCGCAAAGAACAACAGTGTCAGCGACCAGGAGCGGGTGAAGCGGCCGATGAATGCCTTCATGGTCTGGTCTCGGGGACAGCGGAGAAAGATGGCACAAGAAAATCCCAAAATGCACAACTCTGAAATCAGCAAGCGGCTTGGTGCAGATTGGAAACTTCTGACCGACGCTGAAAAGAGACCGTTCATCGACGAGGCCAAGCGTTTGCGCGCTATGCACATGAAGGAGCATCCGGATTATAAATACCGTCCCCGCAGGAAGACCAAGACCTTGCTCAAGAAAGACAAGTATTCTTTGCCCGGGGGACTGTTGGCGCCAGGAGCCAATGCCGTCAACAACTCCGTGTCGGTGGGACAGAGGATGGACGGTTATGCGCACATGAACGGGTGGACAAACAGCGCGTACTCCCTCATGCAGGACCAGTTGGCCTACCCTCAGCATCACAGCATGAACAGCCCACAGATTCAGCAGATGCACCGATACGAGATGGCAGGGCTCCAGTACCCGATGATGTCCTCGGCGCAGACCTATATGAACGCGGCTTCCACATACAGCATGTCTCCAGCATACACGCAGCAGACCACCAGCGCCATGGGACTGAGCTCCATGGCGTCCGTGTGCAAGACCGAGCCCAGCTCACCGCCGCCAGCCATCACGTCCCACTCTCAAAGGGCGTGTTTGGGGGACCTGAGGGATATGATAAGCATGTACCTGCCTCCCGGTGGGGACAGCGCAGAGCATTCCTCCCTGCAGGGCAGCCGGTTACACAGTGTCCATCCGCACTATCAGACCGCAGGGACTGGCGTCAATGGGACGCTACCTCTCACCCACATCTGAGAGGAACAGAAAGAAAAGACTTTAAACTTTAAAAAGTACTTGGATACTTGAACTTTTTGGTTGCTAAAGAAACATCGTTCAAAAACAATTTTATCTCAATGTGTTTTGAGTGTCCATTAAAAAAAAACATTTTAAATGGACCAAAACTGAGCGTTGAGTCCATCAGAGTAAATTGCATTGCAAAGAGGCTTTTTATCATGAGTATAAGCAATCAACTTATGTAGAAGAATTGGACTTCTATATTTTAAATAATGCCATATTTTCTCTCTATGAAAAGGCATGTGGCCTCATGAAGAGGCTGGTGTATTTCAGAAAAGCTGGATGGAAAGTTGGTTCATAAATGTTTACACTTAATTTGTAGAATGTCAGTTGTCTTGACTGTGTCCAAATTTGTAGTTTCTCTCTCTCTCTCTTTCTCTCTCTCTCTCACTCTCTCTCTCTGAATCTCTCTCTATCTCTTTTTTTCCCTCCCCTTCATGAGCTAGGTTAAAATATGTTAAGACTGTGCGGGTCGCAAACGCAAGTTTTATTTATAGTAAGGTTTTTTTTTTTCTTTTTTTTAGCTTGTGATCCCGATGTTTTGTCACGTGAAATATGTTTCAATTTGTTTTGTAAAATGTTCTGTTCTGTGATGGTTTTGACAGTGTCATGTTTACTCATTATTCTGAACGAAAAGGTTTATTTAAACTGACGTTTCTACATATTTTAAGACCATCCTCTATTCTTAAATGCTGAATAAATTTGTATGAAACATGATTGGTGACTCTGTGTTTTGTGTGTAATGTTAATGTTTGAAAATTTGACTTTCATGGTAATATTTAGTGTGTTTGTTGTTTTATTTATTTTAATTTCTTTTGCAGGGTATTTGGGGTGTTTTAAAAATCTGCAATTTCGGTGATTGAAAATCTACTCCTTATATTTTGTCAGTATGGTGGAAATGACCAAACAATTGGTCTTCATTGGATTTTCTTAACCAATTCGTTTTTAAAATCGAGGCACAAAATATTGACAGAATGTTTCTCTACAAACCTTGAAGAGTGGTTATATCTGAATTCCTTCAAAAACAGATTAATAACAATTTAAATATCCAGATGAAATTAAAAATCTATGATTAGATGCATTTTAGGCCTGCTGAATGTTAATATACCATTAATTCTGATGTAATAATACACCTTTTCAAAGTGTATTACTTCTTGAATTGATATTGTATAAAAATGTTTTGTATTGAAAAAAAATCTTTTTTAAATAGCTGTTAATGAGCTCACTCTTCCCTTATCCAGGTATACTTTTCCCTTTACTAATTTCAATATTTAACATGTAGATGAAGACATCAGCATTTCCTTCCAGTGGCTGTTATCACTTGTGATTTCCTAGAATTTGTGAAATATTCACATATTTCCAATTTTTAAGATAAAGAAACTCCACTTAAAATGATGTAACTTCACACATTATTCTGATCTGAAATTCAATTTAAAAATATAGCAATTCGCAAACGACTTGTAAGACCCAGGAGTTATTTGAAATTTGCTGTGAAAAGACTAATTGTAATTTACTTTTCATGTCAGTCTTGATGTGCCAATTCTTACAATATGACAATTTTTCTACAGTTACTACACATAGATAATGTAATCAGTTATTTTAAAGGATCAAAACAAATATTTTAATGTTCAATAATGATATTCTGCTTGTTGAGAAGGCATTAGTTTTGACATTTTTGTGTATAATTTCTGATTTGCAAAGCAGAACTTATGTTGCTTTCATTTTCTCCTTCTCTACGTTTTGAAATTGTTAAGCAATACAGAATTCTGTCCACATCTAAGCTGGTTCATTTAAAATGCTCTGACTTCAGTAGCCTCTATATTGAATCTTCTGTTTAAATATCCTTAAATTCAACTGTCCCTCCTCCATCAGCAAACTTACTGTAGCTGATACTCTTAAGGCAAAGCTGTTTGGAAGAATGAGCTGGCCTGCTGTTGCAGGGTAGCTTGGGATGAATTAGCTCTGGCCACCAAGAGGGCTGAAGCAGTGGCGGTCCCGCTGGCCTTCCCACACTCCCTTCAGGACTTGATCCACAGTTCAGCAGCGCGGCCTGGATTAGCCCCACGCACCTTTGTGGAGGGAAAGATTATCCAGACCTCCCTGCATTCACTGACAGGGTCTTAAGTCACTCCAGCGTGCCAGCAGCCACCCGTCACCTAATCACACTCTCCAACTCATTTCTTTGTAATTAAGCAGCTTTTCTCTTCCTGCTCGTTGGTGTCAGGGGTGTTTGCTATGGGATGGAGAGTGGTGGTTTTTAGTATTTTATCAAACTTTTATAATCTCAGAATGTCTTTCACCTAGGTCTTAGATCTTCATGTGCAGTTTCTTGTGGTACAGTCACAGACAAAATTCTAAATAAATCTTAAAAAACATTAAAAACTTTATTGGTTCCATAAAAATACATCAAGAAATATTGAGTAGTGAGTTATTTTGGTAGCAGTGATCCACTAATGAGGGTCATGCTTTTTATTAAAATATACCATTTTTATTGCTGTGCTTATATAAAGCCAGCACATTTGAAAGTTCCTCAGGCATAAAACACAGGATACATCCCACTGAGATTTTTAAGGGTGTCCGAAAACTTTTTTCCACCACTGTATGTTTGGAAAGCTGCAGGTTCCCTTTGTGATCACTTAAGCAGGCACAGAAATTTATTGCCGAAAATACTGTGCTTGGAGAAAGGTGTGTGGCTGGATACTGCGTAGTTATTGATTTTGTTTGAATGTTCTGGCAGTGAGGCCATCAGAGTTGGGCTCCCCACCACCCCCACCCCAATCCCCCCTCACTCTCCCCATGCTGAGCGCCCGGAGGGCCTCTCTCTCCTGTCATGTGGAGCGCTGTGCCCACTCAGCAAGTGCAGGCATATCCCACTTCCATCTGCCTATGACCTCACAGCCCCTGTTTGTTTAACCCCCTCTCCAAAAACTAACCTAATTATAGCCCTGTAGAACATGGATTCAGCAGATTCCCAGTGGATTCTGCCACTGTGTCTGTGTGCACCTATGTATGTGACTGTCTGTGTGCTGCACACGCAAGGCTGCAGCTTGACCACAGCAGTGCCATAGACCATATTTCAGTCAATGTTTTTTCACAAGTGTCTATACTCATATTATGCCACAACATGTCCTGCCAGTTGCACGTGTTATGTGAGTATATGTGAAAAAAGTGTTAAAAGCCAGAGGAGTGTATTTTGAGTGTCTCTCTTTTTACGTCAGTGTGATGAGTGGAAAACTCATTACACAAATCTGGCTGACAGACTGACGTTGGTGACATCACATCAGCCTGCTTGACTGGCTGGGCAACTTGCAGAGGGAACACACCTTCTGAACATACACCCACCGTCACGTAATCTCAAACTCAAATCTGGAACCTCCTCTGATATACAGATTAGACATCACTCAACAACACGGTCTGAGTGTAACGGATGCATGGATGAACACGATTACGTACCGCACCTATGACACAGTCAGGGAGTATTGATCTGCTGTGGCTGCAGGAGGGCCTCTGAGCTGAGCCTGGAGGGGCCTAGAGTGGCCTGTCCAGCCTTGGCTGGCCTGTCCAGAGCGGTGGGACTCATGTGAGGTACTGAGATTGACAGCAGAGCAGTGTGTGTATATGCGTGTGTGTGTGTAGAGGTGCAGGGTGGGGGTTAATCTCCCTGAACTGGGGCAGATGTTGTTAACGAGCTCCTCTCAGGTCGACTCCCTGCGTGGGAAAATGGCATCAAATCCTTCTGGGGTCAGGGCTTTTGGGCTGACCCACTGAGAGCCATCCCTCTCCACTGCTCTGTCCTCTCAATCCCTCTCCATTCACTCTTCCACTCACTCATTCACTGACAACACAGAAAAAAAACACTAGAAAATCACATTTGACCATTTTTATACCTCTTCTCTGCTAAGTACATCCCCAGTTTTCAGCTCCTTGTCTGAACGTATGTGAGCACTGACAGACTTGTTCCATGATGCAAATGTGTCATTAATGATAGCTGTGGTTGGATCGCCATGCCTTACACAACCGCAAGGAATGCTGAGTGGGAAATGCTTCAAAGACAAGCATGCCGCCACTCAAGAAACTGCATCCGCCCAGCAGCAAGTTACTTGAGTTTATGTCATTGGAAGGTAAATTAGTTGAATTAAGGTCTTATAGACTTTCTGGCGCCCAAGCTTTAGGGCAGGTTATGTAAAGAAACTGAGGGTGAAAACAACAGTACAAAAAATTGTGCATAATATAATGTGAGTGATTTGGTCAAACTTTGGTTTTGAGCTGATATAAGAGGATATAAAGTTGAAGGATATGTTAGAAACACCTGACACTTGTATTACAAACTTGACTCTAAGTCAAACATTTTAAATTGAAGGAATTAAACAATAGTCAATATCAAATAACTCAAAGTAGAAAAGTGCATTATGGGCACTGAAAAAGATTTTATTTATCCTCAGAGAGAAGGACCATGATATCTTTTAACCTATGTATATGTGACATCAGTTAGCTATAGTAGTGGTACATCTCATCAATCATATCCGGAATGGGCATGTCTCTGTACCATATCATGTCAACATGCCTGCTTTAGGGTTTATCCTGACTTAGGTTTTAATACGAGGGTCATCCATTAAGGTGTCTGCCTCTGAAGGTGTGTTTACTTTGTCCCAGCAGGTGTGTGTGAATATGAGACTCGTCAAACATGAGATGGGATTACCGCCTCTTTTGTCCCAAACAAAACAAATACAAATCACACGAACAGTTGAAATGGGAGGATTCTGTTTTTTTGCTGCCTGCACTATGTATAGAGAGTTTTTCCGACCAGGATCCTTTGACATTTTGTTCAGCTAAGCGCTGCTGAGGTTTACTTCAACTTGTTTTTGCATGTAGTTGTGGTTGCAGGAAGATGTGCAAAACCACGCACGCATACACACATTTACACAAGCACGCAACTAAGAATGAAACTGGATTAAGAGGCCTCTTCCTGAATAACCTGTAAGGGCAATTACATACAAACGGTTGGCTCTAATGTGTAATAAGAAAAGTGCAGGAACAAACCGAGACTCTTGAGTGTGACTCTTGAGTGTGCTGCAGATGGTCCCTTTCTGTAGCACACATTACTTTGTCTATGAACACTGGAGCATAGCTTTCCTTTTAATTTACCAAACTAGAGTTCTGACCCCACTTCTAACCTGTCTTGGGAGCCTACAAAAATGAGGCCAAGTATATAGGCGCAGACGTATAATGTATATGCCTAAGGACAGTGAAGTGAGTATGGAACTGCTGCAGGACAATGCAGACTCTGGGGGATAAGGAGTTAAGGGGGTGACAAGGGGGAAGATTAGGCTTCTCATCTAGGCCACAGCTATTGATTAGTGTATGTTGAGGACAGTGAGAGGGAACACAGATTGACAGATACACAATGGTGGTGTGGTGACTCTTCTCCATCAGAAGCCATCTGATCATATCGCTATTGTCAGAAGCTGTGTTCATTCAGCAGCATGCGCAAACCTGTATCCAAGTGTGCCCCCCTGTTCTAACCCAAACGTACTTCATACATGAAAAAGTACACTCAAAAATGTTAAAAAACGTATGTTATCCAATGCACCCAATGTATGATCAACAATTTGTTTCCCTTGAGGCACTGTCCAGGTTGATTGCATTTTGTCTTGTATTGTTACCAAGTCTGTATTTGCGTGTGTGAGGTTTATGGGTGTGTAACCCTGGGAACATAGGGGGAGGTGGAACACACTCAGCTATGGGTCAGTCCTGACTGACTGTGTCACTTATTGATTAGTTGCCATGGAGAGTTAGTCAGGCCATCTCTCTTGGAGGTGTGTCCCTGAGGGCCAGCAGCACTGCCCAGATGAGCCTGTGGAGGCTTTGTCTGCTGGGGGTCAGTTTGTGTGTGTGTGTGTGCGTGTACATTTTGTGACCTCGCTAACTCGCACTCCTCTTTTTTATTGCAGTGGTACTTTTTCTTGTACTTAAGACACTTTTGTGTCATTGCTTGTGCAGCTCTCAAGTTGTGGACCAACTCACAGCTCATCTGCAATATCTCCGAGAAAATGCATCAATGTTTATGCATACACCTACTCCCATGGGACCTATAATAAAGGGGATTGTAAACAGATTGTCCAAACTTATTGAGCTGTGAAATCCCCTCATAGCCCCTGGATTTGCCTACTCATATGATCCTCTCTCATCTCTGTTCTTGAATTGTCATTGTTCCCATCAAATGTTAAGAAGGAGGGGTAGAATGAGTGGGTGAAGGAAGAGAGATGATGGTTAAGACTCATTGGTGCCAGAGGTCCACCTGCAGTATCTGATGACTCCACTGACAGCCCAGCAGGGGGACAGTGAGAGTGGTCGTCTTCACACCTCCCTGGAATAATTAGTAGGTTTGGGACCACAAGTAAAGAACAAGACAACCTATTTGTGGAAACACTGTGGAGACAGAGTGATAAAAAAGCAAAACATTTATAGCTTTTTATGCTGTAATAATGTATTCTTATAAATTTACAGCAGATTTTTATAAAGATCATTCATTTTTAAAACCTTTTGGTAGTTTGCACAATTTTTCACAGATGTGTGACTAGTGTATCATTGCTAAAGAAGATGAAATAAAAAAACACAAGTACTCAGACCATTAGACAGGTGTTAAACCCTCAGGTTAGCCAAGCTTTTTGGAAAACAAAGACTAAGGCTTTTGCCTGAGGTCAGAATTCAACTTTAGCCCATCACATTTAAATGTGGATGTGCATAAAGTTTTTCTGTGCCATGACATTTTATAACCAGCATTTTGGATTCACTTACTTTGAGTTTAATTAAAGTATAGTTTAGATGATCAGACTTAACTTTGGCTTGTTTACAACTTGTCCTGTCCCATCTGAGTTTAATTTTCACTGTTCTCCTTTGATCACTAAAATGTTACCATAAACGACAGAAACAATGGCCAAAACTACAAAAATAACACCCAAATTAAACTGGAGTTATCTTTTAATGCTTCTCCTAGGCTTTGCCTTTCTAGCTGTCTATAAACTGTTTTAAAGTTTCAAGAATAGTTTAGTAAGTAATGTTTTGGGCTGATTTTCACTTGAAATTGTAAATTTATTATCAGAATAATGCAAACTTCTCCTTTTAAGAAAATGCGCACAAACTTCTTAACCCAAAACTTGATGATGGGCTCCCGCTATCCCTCCCAAATATCACACCTTGGATGCATAAACATGACTGTGCTCCACACATCACCCCAGCCCGGGGGGCCTGCATGGCTTTAGTGCCGCACTGTGACACCAATCAGGGGATATGGCGGGCTCCTTTGTCATGCAAACACCAATCGCTTCTTGTCTTATTCAAATGTCTGCCCTCTCTCTTTTCTCCTCTCCCTCACTCTCACTCAAGTCCTACCCTGCTTCACCCCCATCCTCACCCCTCCTCCCCCACTTATCCCCGACTTCAGCCCTCTCTTCTGTCTCTCCCTCCTTCTCAAGTCCAAGTAAATCCTCCTAAGAGAAGAGGGAGCCTCCAGGACTGGAGCTGCTGAGGCAGGCCTCTCTCCTGGGGGTCAGCCTGTGTCTTAGTGCATGGGGCTGTTTCCAGGCCCAACCAAGTCTATTTCATATTCAAATGTTACAATCAGGCCTCTGACCCACAGGGGGCTCTTTATGGTTGCGGCCCCAGGTCACAGGGTCAAGATGGTGATTTAATAGCTCAGGCGGAGGAAAGGAACGGGTGAGCCAAGTGATTTAGGGGATGAATGAGTAATAAAAAAGCATTTTTCCTAAGTTGTCATGTAAATTTCAATCCGTATTCAATATGAGGCTCCCACCACATTAGAGGCCTTCCTCAATGACTTTCTAGTGGAGTTTAGTCATTCAAAATTAAGAAAGTCCATTTTCTACTTTTACTCTTGACTTGTGGTTGGTGTAAACAGTAGCTGATGGTGAAGCGGCTGAGGATTAGGGATGGAGATAAGGAGACGTTAAAGAGTCATCATGCTTGTATGGTGCCACTGTGTCTCAGATGTCCTCACGCTCTGGAGTGGCCTGTTATTCCTGTCCCTGAGGGTGTGTTCCCAACACAACAGCTCCAGTAACATAGGCAGGTTTGTCTGTTTATACATGTATATGGGACAGAGAGCAAGTTGGAGTGTTAGTGTTCTGGCATATTATATACGTGGTACGTAGATCATGTGACTTTTCATCTACAGGTGGAAGTTGGAGGCCCAGACGATACATGCTAAGATTTAGATGATACATGCTAAGACGATACATGATACATGCTACATACATGCTAAGGTTTAGATGTTTTTGTGAGGTACAGTTTCCTCACTGGCACAACACCACAATCTGCTTCATTCAATCTGTGACATAGTCAACTTAGTTTATTATGCATCTAAGAATAATGGACATTGACCCAAGAGCTTTACAAAGAGATTAAAATTTGTTTGATGGTTACAATCAAACAAAACAACACAATGTGTCTAGTTCTGACCTGTTGGCCTTCTCTTAACATGACAGTAAATACACAGTATGTAATTTATTGCCACTAGACCTCTCAATCCAAACAATAACAAAAGACAGATTTTTTCTTGATTGTTAAACCACCATCATTGCCATTGTTGCAGTCGGCTTCTTCTGGTTAAGATTTCTTTAGTGTCCGTTGTTTAGGAAATTTTTACCAACAGCCAATTTTACTGCAGGTCTTCTGCTGTCCAAAATAAATGGGATTGAAGCAAGTAAAAACACTGAATAAATTAGTTTCATATTAAAAATCTGTGTTTATCTGACACTGGTTGGCTGGCATAGAACATTCAGAGAGGCTGTGAGTCAATCTGCCCATATTGTTTCATCTTGCTTCTTATATAATTTCAGATCCAGTTGTCCAATAACTAAAATCTTTCATGCAGTTAAAAATTGTAGCTGACTACAACTAAGATCTAAAAAGTATTTCATAAAAATGGATAACATTTATTTGTGACAGCTTCTGGCAGAAACCAACACTCTGACAGATGCACAATGATATGATGCCACTGGCAAGCAACCAGACAAAATGGACTGTGACCTTGATTAAAATTACAGATTCCTGTGGGTTTGAACATTGTTGACAACATTTGGGATAATATAAGTACATAACTCTATCTAGAATAGGTTTGCTTTGTTTTTGTGTTTTTTGTTAGTTAGATATTAGGCCTTTAAGGCACAAAAAGCTTTCCATCATAGAGTCTCTTTGATGATAAGGAAGATTTTGTATTTTTTTGCAAATTTTTCAAAACTACAACAACATTGGATCCTGGACTCAAGTCCATTCATCTTGATATTTACTATTTCAGCTGCAAAAAAAGATGTAGATAGGTCGGTTAGGTGACAGAAATCAGTGGAAATCAATGTCAGTCATTAGAGAACGAATACAATTCAGGCTTGCTAAAAGGATAACACTTCCACTAGGGTCAAAAGACAACATCTCAAAAACAATAATGAACACTAATCTAAAGTCAAGGCATTTCACTGTATGTGCAAATGCAAATGACCAATGAATACAACCTCCAATACTGAACTACACATAAAATAAAAAAACAACACAACACAGATAAGAAAAATTTCCACTTGTTGAATATCCTTAAACAATTTACCATGTAGGTCATAAATTGGACAATAAACAAGAAAAATAAAATTAAATTCACGTTTGATTTCACCCACATTAATGTTCTTTTTCTACAGGTCAATCCATAGAGATACGACCTAGTTTCAGTTCAAACTGAAACAGTTTGTCAACAAGTCAATCAGCCTATCTAAAACATTGAATAACAACTATTTGGGAAATTTATTCATGATTTGTTTTTATCTGGTTATAGGCTCTCCAGTGCAAATATTTACCACTTTTCTCAGTTCTGTATAATTGTAAACTAATTATATACTGGTTTTGGACAGGAAGGTTGAACAAAAAAGATGATGTGATGGTCAACATGTTGTTTTTCTTTTCACTTTTTTCTGACAAAATCAACAACTGTTGATTAATTGAGAAAATAATCAATAAATTAATCAATAATCAAAATTCAAAATAATCATTTGCTGTAGCACATGTTAGAACTTCACAACCGTGCAGTATTTTGATCAGAAAATGACAATGCATAAAAAATTAAAGCCTCACTCAGTCTGAATAAATTTAGTCTATTCTTTTATATTCAATAAACATCATGATGATGGTTTATTATCTCGACTTTTTCGTACAATATTGTTGAGAAAAGACTTCAGTACCACTAAGTCTTATCTCTTAAGAGATCCCACCTTGATTTCAGTGTAGGAAAACATTATAGGTTGCACTAACAGTAGCAGGGGCCAGAAGCAGAGAGCAACACAGTGATATGAGGCTGAGGGGCCACTGCAGGGCAAGGTAGGCCAAGCCTCAGTGGGCACAGCTGTAGTTCATAGTCATTACTGCTCCTCTACTGGTTTAGAAGAAAAGGGCCGGTCCCGCCACATGGCCACTCTGCCACGCCTGCCCCCTGTCCCCTGCCACACACACACACGCACGCACGCAC
>JANJYP010168406.1:0-14577 GCA_024605115.1 Rastrelliger brachysoma
GTCCTCACTGGAATCACAAAAACAAATGATCATAACACATAAGCTAAACAATATTTTCACTTTGTGCACTGTAAGCACACTGCAAATGTAAATGACAAACACTCACATTGTAATTTAACAAGAAATATGTGACTTATCCCAGTTATTGTGCCTTATATTTATATTAAGGTAAAACATGTAACAATAAAAACACAAATTGAATTTAGGGAATTTCAGAGACTATCTGAAGGTGGGCTGAGAGGAAAATGCTTTAGCTTTGAATGAAAAAGTAATAAGGCTTTGTTTTAGCATATAGAGAAAATACTGGCTGAAATAAATGAACCAATTGTTGCTTGGAGGAATTTGCTCTGTGGAGGTTGTTTGGAAATATTTTATGTCCTTGAACTGGCAAACCATGAATGATGTACTGTTCAATATCAGTTGATGTTTAAATGTTACTATAAATAAAAGTACTTAGTTGAAAACAAGCATTGAGGAAGAGGGACATTTTATAACCCACAACAAGTTTCACCAACATAATTTGAGAGATTGAGATTGTGGTAAGGGTTTATCACTGGGATTCCTACAATAGAAAGGTCTTCCTGTGAAGTTGAAGTCTAGGTCAGAAAGTTTCCTTGAAGCTTAGGTAGTTCAAGCTATGTAAAATGTTGCAGGTCATTGTCATGGCAACATGGGAGTAACAGCATGAGAGAATTAAATACACAAACGTTCATGCTTTGTTATATTTTTTTAGCATCATCTGTTGGGTGAGATGCATGCTCATGTGTTCTCCAGCTGTCTGGTAACAGCCCTGCAGGGCAGGCTGTACTTCCCTTAACAGACATAAAACACTCTTCAACCTCCTCTCCTTCACGTCTTCACACATGGGTATTTTTGATGTGTTAGTCATATGTGCACTGTCATATTCTGTTGCCTGCACTCAGTGTAAAGCTATATCACTTCACACATTATTTTTGCTTGTTCCTCTATGGGCTTGACTTGTCGTTTGTGTTCTGTGAACCTAAAACCTTAAATTACTTTTGACTAAATGTGACTGTATTTCTAAGTGAACAAAATAATAAATGACATATTTTACAGTAAGTTTGTGTATGTATGTGTCTGGGGAAGGGAGGGAGGGGGCAGCATGTTAAGCACAGAATAAATAAAATTAAGCCACTAACTACACAACAGAGCAAGGCCATATTGACTGGTTTGCCAAAGCTCAGACTTCTTGTAAAGGTAAACACATGTCCACCCATTCATCATGAGATATTCAGTTTTGCGTTGTTGAACTGTGGTGGTTGAGATCATGTCTGCAGGTGCATAAATCAATCTGTCTCCTGTGAGTGTTGGCAATGTGTAGCCTACACTGAGATCTCCAACTCAACTGTGTCAGACTCCATTTACAAGAATCCTGTTTCCCTGCAGTGGAGAATGCTCTAGGCCAACATACTGTTTTATTGTCTTTTGGTTTTTCAGGCCCACAACTTCACTGCTCACACCAAAATATTTTATAGCTAAAGCAGGCAGCTTTCATCCTCAAAAAGGTTCTCTACTATGTTACTTGCCCAACATCAAACTAGACTAGATGGTGAACTAGCTTATGTACAAGTAAACCCTGAAACTCCAAAGACTTATTTAGCTGACCAAAATGTTTAAATGAGCTTTTATGAATTGAAAACTCACTAGGAAATAGTAACAGCTATATACCTGTACATTGTAGTCACAGTAGCAAAAAGTCAATCACAAGGTAGCCACACCTAGAAGCATATGTTGCTTTATCATCTATTTTTCTTTCAGTGGGGCCATCATTTACCAAATGAAAATCATGCTGTATGGAAGAAGACTTGAAACCAGCAACTGAGGATGTAAAATAATCTATTAATCTTTTGTTTGCAACCAATGGAGTTTCCCCCTGCTGGTCAGTACAAAGAATGCAGGTTTAAAGCATTTTGGCATTCACTTCACTTTCCAACTGGAACCAGTATGGTATGGTTCTATAAACCTAACCAACTGGTTTTTGTATCCTCACCTAATCAGGTCATAACCATAGCATTATAACATCATAAAACGTCTTTATTTCCACAGCAAATAGAAATGATGTTGTCTTGATGATGACTGCTGATACATACACCTGATTACAAAATGTTCCATGTGTTGTTCTGGGATGTGCATAGTAAAACATGTTCGGCTATTGAGATGGCAGGACTTGTTAGCTAACTACAAAGCCCCACAGTGCCATAAAAAACTCCATCATTGGGACCTAGTCATTTACTATTGGGAAGGAAATGGATGTTGGGACACATTGTTGAAATACAATTACATTTCATATGATCTGGAAAATACCAAGATCAAAAATAAGTTTGGTGGGGAAATAACTCATCACAGCCTCTTTCCCACCAAGTACTGAAGTTGGATTTGACACAAAGTCCCTTTGTTTGGCTAAGTGCCATGCATTCAATGGCTTACATTCAAAGTGAGCACAGGGTCACGGTCCAGGGATTAGGGTCAGTTTAAAGTTTTGGTGGAAGAGAGTGAGGAAGGGGTCAGGGTTAAGGTTAGAATTGGCATGGGGGATGGCTTCACTACACAGAGTAGGAATGTGTACATGCCTACAAATGAATCTAGATTGAATGCTGATTTTATGGTACCTAGTGCTGTTTTCCAAGTGATTACTTTCCTTACCATTGCTGATTACACTGACATGCTGCCTGTCACATTTGAATACATGAATGGTGCTAATGATAATGATGCTAACCTTGCTAATGTGATGCATTAACTACTTTAGTTTTTTTCATCAGATGTTTATAATATTTTTGGATGATCTTTTGTGATTGCTGTTTGATAACGACTTGTGAGATGTTTTGATGACTGATAAAACAAATATATGATGTAAAAATAATATCACTGTGTAATGACATGAGTGAGGGACCAGGAATGCACAGTACAATGTCTGCACATGCTATAATCTCTCCCTGACATGCCTGTCGTTGATTTGAATAACATCTTGTAGTGAATGTAGGTTTTCAGGCACGCCAACACATGCGCACACACATCATGGAAATCTCAATGTCATTGAACTGGAGTAACCCTCTTTTAAGGTGAGGCCATACCTCTCAGCCAATCACAATGCACCTAGAATCAGGCACCCTGCCCTGAGCCAATCAACACGTTTGTGCTTTTTGCTCCCCCCTCGCTCTCTCTTTCAGTTTCTGCAGCTCCTTTTCATTCTTCCTGAAATACTATTTCACGAGAACCTCACAACCCCCAGAGGCGGAAGTGGTTACGATTTGTTGGTGTGTGCCAGTCAGTCAGCTTTTTTCCTCTAAAGCTTTTGTCCATGTATCTCTTGAGCTTGTCTGCCACGCCATTGTGTGCTACTCATTCATTCACAAAATACACAATACCAGGGGAAATCCCTCAACCTCTGAGTCTTTGCCTATGACTATGTCTGTGTTTGCACTGAACAGGAGTGTTACCCTTTTACAGTCACCTTTGATCTTTTTCTCTTCAAAAACGTTGTAGTCAGGTTAGAAGTTATGATATTTGCTGTGTGTGAGCGCAGGCTTACTAAGTTATGTGCAGATGTCCCACTGCTGGTGTAATTCGAGGTGGGAACACCATCATCTGCCTTAGGGGTTGCATAATCCATGTCAAGCTAGGAACCAGCTGTTTCTGTCTCTTACACAACACAGATTCCCACCGAATACCATAACATACAGTAAAGCTCAGGTGGTCCATTCCCATACATCAGGAGGATGGGAAGGTTGAGAGATGAGCTCTTCTTGATAACAAGTCAGTGTTTTATTTGGAGGGGATCTTTGGGAGTAACGTAACACAAACTGTTATTTGGAGGATATGTTTTAATCTGACACTGAGGCAAAAATCAGCTATGGGAAAGGAAGTCTGAAAAAACGACAGACTACAAGAATGCAGGTGAATTTGTTTGGGCTGTATTTATATAGCACCTTTCTAGTCTGACCAATAAAAGCGCTTTACACTACATGCCAACATTCACCCATTCATAAACTGATGGCAAAAGCTGCTATGCAAGGTGCCAACCAGCTCCACAGGAGTTCTAATGCAATTCACACGTACACTCCAACATCGATACAGGAGAAATGTGGAGCACAATATCTCACCCATAAGACACTTTGGAGACTGAAAAACACACATTTACACATTATGGCTGATATATTGGTTATTTATGTGTAGGAGAAATGAAGCAACATTAGTGTATCCCCACCCCAACTCCTGAGAAAAATATCTGGCTCTTAGCCTTAAAGACTCTGCTATGTTCACCTGCTTGTTGTAATTTAGTTAATTTAGGCACAGGTAGTGTACAGTCAAGTATAAAACAGCTGCCAACCTTGGCTGGAATCAACACTGATGAGGGCAGTGAAAGTGAACAAAGGTATTATTGTAACCATAAAAAAAAAAAAAAGTGAAATACTTGACTACGCTTGATAGAGCTTAGGAGAATTGCAGGCTAAGATGATCATTACCATTTTACTTAACATTCAGTCACATAGTATGAAAATACAGACAGAGGAATAATGCATGCTGGAAAACCTGGTGTGTGTCTGCCTTTGGATTGAATGTCAGAGGTTTTAATTGATGACTGATTACTACAATAATTACATTAGACCACAATGTAGGTCAGGACTTCTCTGCATATAAACAGCATAGCTTTTGAGCTGGTGTTTCATGGTACTATCGAGAGACCACGTATCTGATATTAGCAATAGGTATAAGTTTGCTTTTGCTGGTTCAATAGGCTGCAACTCATCATGGCACAAGCTCAGTTCAATGATAAAGTTCATGTTCTCCTGCTTCTAATTAAGACAAGCAAGACTGCCAGTACAAAATATTCAGACACACATCTGCTTCTTTCCTCAATCTCCTCTCGTTGATAAGTATGTTTTATTTTGGAAAATTTCATACAGATGTTTGTTTAACATTTGGATAAAAGATAATTGTCCTCCTATTTTTCTCACTGCTGTCCTCTGAATGACCGTCTCGTTATAGTTCTAATTAAATTAAAACACACACTAGCTATAACCCAAACACTTTTCTTTCCTTTTTTTCTGCAGATCAGCCATAAGTCATCTGTCAGTGATCATGCTGATGTTTTGAATGAGTGACAACATCTTATTATGATGTTGTTACATTTATACATTTTATAACGTTTATAGCTACACAGTTAGAGCTCACAGTAGATCTCTTTAGCAACAACTAATCTCTACATAAATAGTTTGTGTGGTGAAACCTGTTGGTAATGCGTAAATCCCTTCTTACTAAACACTTGTATTATAACTAGGTGACGTTTGAATGACTGGTGCAACCAGCCCCTGCTTGCTAAACACACTACGTTAGTGTTCAGTTCTAATTGATTAAATCATCTACTTGAGGGTAGACTTTAGGTTGTGATACTAATTACTTAATTATGTGGAGATGGACAAATTGAGCACTGTCTCTATTTTCTTATCATTTTACAAATCACAGTACATTTGTTCTATCCATGAAGCATCCTTGGATTTTACTAGGAAATTGCAGATCTTTTAACTCAGTTTTACATTTAAAGCAGGGGAGCTTGGGATGAGTGGATGGCCTCAATTCATTTACAACTGCCCTTTCTTGCTGTCTTCACCAAGAAAAAAAAACTGTCTTTGGAACATGGTTTTGGTATTAAAAGATTAACAGTAAATCCTCATTCCACACTACTGTAGCACTGATGAAAAGTGAAGTTTCTTTTGAGGTTGGATCTGTCTGTTGCTGCTGTGAGTCGGACTGTAGACACTGGCAGTGTTTGATCTACTGTACAAGTGAGTTACAATCTTAACATCATATGAATCAAACCATGTGACTTCAAAGTCAAATACCTTCTATACACTTGATGAATTTGGCTCCGCAAAAACACAATGTTGCACTGACCTGAATTCATGCCACAAAAGCCCAGTGTTCATTTGACTGCTATAGCCTTGTAATAAATTTAGTCATTTAGGGAGTGAGTTATTTAAACCTAAACATGATCATGTTTACAAAACAAGTCACATTGAGATTAGACTGAATTTGAAACAATAGAAAGTTTTGGTTTATGCCCTTGTCATAAAGTTATTATTGCATTATGCAGGCATATATGCCATAATCATGAGGGCAACTGAGCAGTCATGTACAAAGCAGCTATTTAAAGAAGTTACTTACCTTAAAATATATGTCTACAACAAACCACCTTTATCAGTGGGATGTGGTATGTATTGAGATGTGTTACATCTATACCCAAAGGGATCAATGTGGCCATAGCCACATCAGCTCCATGTGAACTTATATCAAGTGTAAATGAAAAAGTTGTCCTTAAAATTCCTCTTAAAATGTGAATATCTAGAGTTGACTTTAAAAATCCAGAAAATTACAATATAATTACAGTTTTTCTCAATTGTTTACACACATTTTCTGAAATGTGCCTCATACTTACAGAACTCTACGCACAAATCAAAAAACACACACAATGGACAAAACCTCCCAATTCTCCTGCAAAATAAATCTTTACATTCAAAACAATGTTATTTCTTCTCAAAATGGTATTTTGTTTTCTAATGACACACACAAACCGTCATATGAATAGACATTTATAAAAAACTAGTTGAACACTGATGTGCTTAGTGTAAAACACTATGATGAATGGAAAACACTTCTTCTCCATTCATCATAATGACTTAGGCCTTTTTTGTTCAGTGTTACACTTACTATAGACAGTACATTAATAAGTGTGTTATAAAATATTAAGAATATTGTTTTTATACTCACACAAATACACAGTAACAAATATAATTTATTTTTCCCACAAAAACACAGTGGTCTACATACAAAACACAGAAGAACGTATAATTTTCCATTTGTCTTCCATAGTTTGGAGAAGTTATACATACACTTTTATGCTAAAGCTCTGATTGCTAATTGTAAAACTGTGTAACAGGTGTTTGTCCATGTAATGAGTCGTCTCCCTTCCGAAAATAAAAGATTTTCTTCATGAAAATTGTGCCAAATGCAGAGAATTGTGTATAGTGTTTTGAAAAAAGTGTGTTGTAGAACTGCAGTTTGAGTGTAAAGCAGGAATTGTGCTTGTAGTTTAGCAGAATTGGTTCAGGGGGTTGGTGCATGAGTTACATGTTGTGGTCATTGTGTCTCAAGTACAATTATCTGTAACTGTAAAATAAATGAATTATCTTGTAATTCTGCTATGCATCAACACACTAAGATGCTGACCTGCTTTATTGTGCCCACACTGTATTTGTAACTTTAACTATAAGCTGATTTCAGACAGCATGACGGGAGAAATTAAACAAAATCAATGTGCCTGCCCTAAAAATTAACCGTAGACAGAGACCCAAATGTATCCTTTTGTAACATGTGAGAATTACATAAATCCTATTCTCAGCAGATTATAGTTTTTTCACTTTCTTTCAGCTCGAAGGGCATTTCTTTGCATTCCTTGTACTTGTCTGGGTTGTTCCCATGAGAAAGTCTCAGCCTATGCCACTGACACCAAAAAATACCCCCAGAAGAAATGATAATGCTCTAGCCAGTGTCAGAGGTTCTGTTTTTGTGTGTGTGTGTGTGTGTGTGTGTGTGTGTGTGTGTGTGTGTGTGTGTGTGTATGTGTGTGTGCATGTGCGTGCGTGCATGTCTGTATATATGTGTGGGTAGTGAATCATTTAGTTTCAACATAGTTTTGTTCTGTGAACAGTGATCTTTTTTGTGATACTGTGAGAACTGAGTGTCGGTTTGACGGATGCTTAGTAAGGAGGAAAACATGACAGTGCCTGTGTGTGATCTTGTGTTTCTATTGGGGATGGGATTTTGAGCTTCAGTGCCTAAATGGTTGAACATTTTGCCTGCTTCTCAAAAGAGCTGTTCGAGGGTAAAAGGATAGTTCACAATTTTAAAGTCTTTCTTAGTGCTGTAATTATTCCTTTTGTTCAATCATGTTTTAATCTAATTGAGAGGGGCCAAAATTCAGTGTGCCTATGCTGTTATTTTTGCAATTTTTGTATTAAAAGATTTACTGTAAACTTATATGAGGATGCTGAGTTAATCATTACAAGTGGATATCTGACACATTTACTGTCTTATTCAGCATCAAATTCCTTCTTTGTATTTCCCAGTTGAGCTGCGGTGGATGTATAGAAAGAAAAAGAGGGAAGTCGGCACTAAAAAGACTGGAAATGTGTGACAATAAGAAGGTGCATTTTTATGGAGGGTTGTGTGTTGTGACTTTTTGAAATTCTTGGCCTTCTTTTGCTGGTTGCCTGGGCAATCTGAAAAATGCTTTGTCACAAGGTAAAGGGCATTTTCCGTCATAATCAATGTTTGTCTCATAAATCACATCACCTATAATCAGTTTATCTCATACCATCTCCACACCCAACTGCTTTTGGGTTAGGGTTGTGGTCATTGCGTCTCAAGTATAAGTATTTGCATGTAAACAATTGAGAAAAAACTGTAGAATATGTCTGGTTGCCTTTGAGGTGTCCCACATCTCTGATTTGTTCAGCAACTATAAGGACTGAAAGAATCTGCAAACTATAAAAATATTTATATCTGACTATTCCACTAATCTCTATATCTCTACATTTCATCTGGATCTTGTGAACTCAGTGAACATTTACAGCTATGCGGGGACACCAGTGTTTTCAAAACAGTGGAGTCACAGAACATGTTTCCATGTCGTACATTCACCTTTTTATGTTGGGTGGGACATCCTATGACTCAATTTGACACCATGAGCAAGCCTTATTTACCAAATAGTTTCCTGAGCTACTGAGTAACCTGAAGGAGAGATACTCTGATACACCTGCTCATATTTTACCTCTGATCCTTCCAGGAAGTACTGCAGTGGTCTAAGGGATTGCAAAATGTATTTAAAGAATTTAACCTTGAAATGCCCTTCCCTCGTGAATGTGCACTGACACCATAAGTTTCCACATGACACTTGTACAAATTGTGTACTGGACCACAATTGGCCCCAAATTAGCTGTGACATCACAAAAGTTTGCATGTACACATCATAAACTCAGATTTAGGTCAGTGCAGAGAAAGTTTCCCTCTTCAGCAGATGTCAGATTTAGTGCACATAAATCATTCTACACAGTGAATGTCAAAGAGTAGGAACAAAGAAAAACAAAGATGTTTTTAAATTTAGGTGAACTTTTAAGGGAATAGTTTGGTCACATAATTTGGGAAAATTATGTTTTGTTTTCTTTCTAGACATTAGATGCTAAGATCGATAGAAATCTAATGTCTGACTAAAAGCACTGGAAGCAGTACGAAACCATTTCCTTCAAGCTCAGTAAGCAACATGCGTTTCATTTGTTTCATAGTGAGACACAGAAATGTAACAATGGCAATTTGTGGTTTCAGGAGGAATTATGTGCTATAAATGATTTCTTGGCAAACACCAGTTGGCTGCAGTTACCTTCCTGAGTGCTACTGCCACAGTGAACAGGCAAACAGTGCTAATGCCAGAGACGTCACATAGAAGTGCTCAGCAAATGGATGAACTGTTGTTTGTAATTACGTCATCTATATTCTCCTGAAACCACAAAACTTCTGTTTGTGTACAAATTAAACAAACAAGATACGACATGTTAACTACTAAGCTAAAGCTAAAGGAACCGTCATGCCACGCAATTTTGGGCTGTCTGAAATGGAAGTTGATAATCATGAAGGGATTTTAGTACAATTTTCAGTCGTCAGTCCAAAAGGGGGCTTACATTTAGCATAAATTGTGACCAACATTTCATGATAGTGGTTTCTTTCATTTACTGTCATAGTCACTGTTGTGGCACTATTAGGGTACCCCTTGCTTCCAAGCTATACTAATCATTATCACTAGTAGTACTAGTAGTACTGATTTCATCCCTATATCTAAAATAAAATTAGTTTTCCCAAATTGTAGACTTGCTCTTTTAAAAGATTAGGCACTGTTCATATGCACATTTGTGATATGCCAAAAAAAAGAAAGAAAAGGTGCCATGAAGTGACCATTGGCAACAAAACAGGTCAGTTGGAGTTTCTGGTTAAGAATTCTCATCCCATTGGATTTTGGATTTTCCCTGCAAATGGCAAATGGAAATTTTGCTTCGGTAGTAAGTCAATGTTTTGTGTTGCATAATTACTTAATCCCACATGTTAGTTGAGTGAGTTCTTGTTTGAGAACTCATTCTTTAATTGCCATTTAACCTTTCTAAGCAAATGTCACAAAAAAATATGTGACATTCACACGACACTAATAAATCTCTCAGATGAGGAAATTCCATGAGAGAAAGTGATGTGAAGTGATGCACATGCAGATTCAATGCTGACAGGGTCAACTACCAGATGGCCAGCTCTTCCGTCATTGGCTCACCAGTCTCTCCAGTTGTGCATCTTCTGGCAGGCAGTGGTAGGGGTGTGGTCACAGATTGGATATTGTATAATACAAGTAACTCTCTGTTGGACAGGGAAGGGAGATTGAGGACAAGGAGTGGGCAAGTCAGAGCAGGAAATGGTCCAGCTGTGTAGGAGCTGCAAGTAAGGACGATGACACTGGCTTGACCTGTCCTTTCTCAACTTTGTGTGTAAATTGATAAAAAAATATATAGATGTCTTCCAGTAAAAAGAAAAACATTTTTATGACATCTTTTCCACTTTAATAGAGAGCTCATAATGACAAGGGTCTCAAAGTGAAGTCTAATAGTTAAGTGAGATAAGCTAACATCACTTGACTTACAGGATGCTCAAAAATGGACAAGCTTTAACTCTTTGAAGTAAAACTCTTTATGGAAATATAATAGCAAACGAGAAGCCATGACTAAAGGAAGGTCAGTCTTTAATTGGAAACTGGTACTGGTAACCCATCATAATAAATAATAAAAGTCATTCTTGATGGTGTTGTTCTGAATCCTCATTGCCATCTCTGTCTGTCTGTCTGTCTGTCTGTCTGTCTGTCTGTCTGTCTGTCTGTCTGTCTGTCTGTCTGTCTGTCTGATGGAGGATTTTATATCTCACGTGCACACATAAAAGTGCAAGCCTTATGTGTTGGCTTATCTCTATGTGATACCAATAAAAACTCATGCTACTATAAATACAGTATAGTAAATCTTATCAGCTAATAATAGATGGAGTTCTCACAACAATGGAAAACAAGCCTATCTCTGAATCTCTAATTAAAATGATGATCATGCCATATGTATTACGCCAAAGACTGAAGGACTGTCACTTAAAAAGACCAGTATCCTTACACAGACTTGGCTAAAATGATCATTTAATTTGCTTTTGCTGACCTCGGACTCCTTCTTTGTATCACAACATTTCATTTGGCACCTCTGATTATGAACTTGACCTTAGGAACACTTCCTAGTAGTTGTAAAAGTAGACTTAATGACTTACATGACTGTTGAGGCCCTGTTGCACCTCTCAGTCAGTCATAACACAGTAGTGATCCCAAACATTGTGTAAAGCAAGCATGAAAGGAAACAAATGTGACTCCCTAACAGTGGTGTCAAGTTTTGTACACACCAAGGAGAACTGAGCAACACATGGAAAATCACCTGCCCTCAGTCACCCACAAAATCTCATATATGTATACACAGACCAGGTGACAGTGTAATTATAGCTTCCTGTAAACAAACATGGTATGGACTGTCAAAACATAAACATAGATCCACAAGCATGCAATCTCGGATTGGATGTTCATTTTGACCGACTATTTTATGATTGGCAAATAATAATACTCACTTGCCTTTAAAGGAACAACATACTTGTCTTGCATGTGAACAGTGCTCTCAACTTTCCTTTTGACGTCATGACATTTCTCAGCTATGTAGCATGGTACAATGCAGTAGGACAAAGCAATAAATAAGACAATGAAATATTTGAAAAATATGTTGAACAAGTAGTTTTGTACTTAAAGTAGAAATCATTTGCATGCTATTGATGATTTTTGCCTTTTTGACCTGGTAGGAAGAATGTAAAAGCTGTATGGGAAAAGACTACTTATTTTTCATCTACTTATTTATCAGTGTTTTCTTGCCTGCCAATCTCATTCAAGATAAAATCATGTGATTACTATCCAAAAGAAAGACTGATAAAAAAAAAAAGCCAAATACAAAGACAACCCAGTATGACCCAATTTTATCACCAAAAGGTAAAACAAACTACAAACTTGTGACAATAAAAGTAAAGAATATTATGACTTTGTCTGACTTATTTCATTATGACACATCTTCAAAAACATGACTGCCTTATCAAATGTCCAGTGATTTATTTGTTCAAATAATTATACGTAAGAGCATATTCCCTGAAAACAAGAGGGTCCACCTTCTGGTCTCTTACATTCCAAGAAAATTTGGAGGATGTCTTACTTGGAAATGTTGAAACTCCATGTGACCACAGTGCTTTCAACTCACGCCAGACTCTGACTAGTATGCCATAACCACTCAGCTGACATCACATTGAATACAGTAGACCCAGTGGATGCAGGGAGGTCAGCAGCTGCCTGTGATGAAAGAGTTTCCACTGTGATCTGTGATGTCATGAAACATTCAAAGTGCATCCTTCAAGTGGTTCCTCTCACTAAGAGACTTCCACCATTGCGTGCGTGGACTGCTCGGATCATGTGCAATGACCCCCTTCACCCCCCCCTTCCCCCTCGCCTCTTGTGCTGTTGATCCACAGCAGCGGCTAGTGTGGTGCTTGAGCCAACATCCCAACATGTGGCAGTGTGTGCACCACCACCCTTTAATCTGCCAGGCACGTGGCACCAGGGTAACCAACAACACAGGACTGCTCATGTCAAATGATGCAAAGCGATCTGGAAGTAATGACAAAGACAAACATTTAGATTTGCAACCTTCTCCAGATTTTTTTTTTTCCCCTCATGGGACATGCACAAATGAGTTTACCATCAGATTGCATATGCAAGACCAGTTTTTTTTAATGCTGCTCATGCAATTCCATTTTTGATACTTTGTGGTAACAGTTATGTGATTTTTCAGTTCCTTTTTTAATGGAAAGTTGAATTTATAATCTGTTTAGCTAACACCAAAACCATATTGTTGGATAAGTTTCATTTTGTCATTTTCTGGCGGGGAATTCCTGTAAATGTTTACTCAAAACAGATGGTTGCATCCATGGTAAAGTTGGGACGGTTTGTAGGTAGGCTATGTTGAATGTCAAAATCTGAATAATCACGATAGCCAATGTTGCCAGTTTCACAGTCTCTGAAGATCTGAATTTGACATTCACAACTAGAGACAGAACTGTAGTTGAAAGATTGTTTTGTGCTTCTTAGCTACACAGAATTGAAACATGAGATCTGCATCACTGTATGTTATACATTTAGACAAGCTTAATCAGCATCAGAGAAAGCTAAGTTTGAGTTGTCTGATTGTAGTCCATGTACTCTCATTCAATTAGTGGGCCTACTTGAAAAACTATAATTGGAGATTAAAACTCAAATCATCTCAAATCTGGAACATGGACTTGATGT
Source organism: Rastrelliger brachysoma (assembly GCA_024605115.1). NCBI lineage: Eukaryota > Metazoa > Chordata > Actinopteri > Scombriformes > Scombridae > Rastrelliger > Rastrelliger brachysoma. Next base: position 13,511 of record JANJYP010168406.1, read on the forward strand.
ACAGTGACCTGAGTTGGGTTCAATAAACTACTTCTTGGAACAGGTTTTTGTTCTGTAATAAATTTGGTTTTGATCACAACGTGTTGATTTGGCCAAACTTCCACCTGCTAATGGACACCAGAGATACAGTTGCAGCTCCAGAAAAAAGTCAGACCTTGAGTTAAGAGGTTCTGTCAAACCACAGTTTAAAGCTTTTAAAAACTTTGGTTGGGTTTATCCAGAAATATTCTTGTGTCTGGCTAATGCAAGACACACAGATGTTCAAGTTATAAACTTAAAAGTACTCAATGACCAAAGAGCTTGTGGTTAGTTAAACGCCGGAGGCAGATGAGATCAAGCAGGTCAAGACTAAGACAAGACTATGAAGCTGAAATGAGTCACTCAATCAACTCTGGGTTGTATACTGGTTAGTGTGGGGGCATGACATCTCCATGTTCTCATTAACAGACAGACTTTTGGGTTAACTGTATGTTGTCTGTCTTAAGGAAAATAGGTCACAAGCTGCAGTGAGAAATGAGGAAAACACAGAAACACAAGATAGATAATTAAAACCAGAAAACATAATAAGGATGATGTTAGAGGAATGAAGTTTCTGCAATGACTAAAACTGGAGAAACTTTTGTAGTGTATTTATCTGATTAAATTTCCTAAGTTTTGTACATTTGTGACACAGCTCCAGGCATTTCAGCATGACGGGGCAAAGGATGGTGTGACACAAAGTATTTGAGATTTTGTGATGCTGTTTTTCCGGTGTGAGGTTTAAAGCATGCATGAGTGTGACTAGAGGCTCAGCAGGATGTTGCCAATTTATCGCTTCATGCCACAACAAATGTGTCTTTACAACTCAGGAATGTGTTGTGGCATTCCTGATTTATGACTCCTAACAATCTGACTGGTGTATATATCAGAAGAGGTGGCTCAGCTGAAAGATAAGCAACTAAAATAGTCAGTACATGTGTAAGACTATGTCAGACACAAAAACTGACCAAAAGTATGTAAAAGAGAAGTGTGCGATTCTTTTCTGTGTTTATTTATAACCTCTTCAGTTTAGTGGAATTAACACTGAG
>JANJYP010168526.1:0-13907 GCA_024605115.1 Rastrelliger brachysoma
AGTCCAGTAAACACCACTGCAATGAATCAGTGTCATAAAATGCCTCAACAAAATGTTGATTGATTAAGGGCACATAGTTGGTTTAATGGCTCTTGGTTTAAATGTGGTGGCTGGATGCAGGGGAGCAGTTTTTAGGATGGGGGCACTTGAAGGACGAGACTCCCTGTGGTGTGCCAGTGCTCAGGATAACACAAGCTTCTGTATCCACAAGGCAATTAAAGAAGGGCATCGAGGGGATTTAGTTCCTTCAGAACTGGACTGCATTGTACAAAAGGAACAGAATGTAATCCAAAGTTCATGGTATTTGTTTGGAGGAAAATGACACACACTCTTTTGACCCTACAATAGCATCGGACATATTATGTGGCAACATTCACGGAGGAGAAGGAAGGAAGTAGGCGAGTAACGGTGGGAAAATACAGATGAAAACAACCTCATGTGTAAGGAACACCCTTTCTCAAACCGAGGCCAGAGAGTGTAAAAAGATGGACGCCACTGAGGTCTGTGTGATCTTTCCACTCCAATCTGCAATGATGTCTTAGCTGTGAGTGAGGCCCCAGGGAGTCCAATTGGGATTTTTATTTCCACGCTTTGAAGCCACATCAAAGTTTTCACTCTCCAGCTGAGAACAGTAAGGAGCAGAGATCTACTACTGTATATAAACATGGAAGTACAGTATCCTATAGATATAAGAGTTATCTCAACACACCAGCCAGCTATAGAGGTTGTTTTTGCCTCTTTCAGTGAACCACTCGACACTATCCTTATTAACACTGTAGTGCAGCACACACAGTACACTGTACTTACATGCTCTGAAGCCCATAATATGCCATAGCTCATTATCTAGGTTTTACATGTTCACTGTTACCGCATGACCTCACTCTGTCAATCTGCCTTCAACAGAGGCTGCATTTCTAAATAGCACTTTGTTATATGCTGATGAAGTTAGTATTTAAGAGGCAATGTACTCTTAACTCCACTCACTATAATTCAGAAGGAAATATTGTAAGTTACTTTCTATGCTGCTATATTACAGGGTTAGTGTACTTTGCAGATTAAGATTTTACACACACAAAAGCATATAATCAGGCTTATAAAAATGTGGTGCACTGTTAAAGACTAAACTGCCCCATAAAATAGTTTAAATTAGATCGTTAGTGTACTTTGTTGATTAAAATTTTACACACACAAGCATATAATCAGCTTCTAAAAATGTGGTGTGTTGAAAATTAAATACCCCAATAAAATTGTTTAAATTAGATCCAGTTGAACCACTTACAACGGCTAAAATATGTACATATTAATGCATCAGTAATAATAATAATCTAATAATTTAGAAAAAATATCAGTAAACATTCAAATGGAACATTCTTTTGTATTTTCAGTATTCTTACTTCTGACAGTGATAGTCATAAACCCTTTGAGACCATCTTGTTTCCAGGAGGTTCAATAAAAAAGAAACACAACAGTATAAAATATGTGGGAAAAAAAATGCAGCATTTTTTCATACTGGTATTGCTTCTTAAATCTGATGTGAGTATTTCTTCAGAGGATTTTTATGTAGACTATTTTTGGCTTGACTGCGATATCAGGACCAGTTTTATAACAAAGAATGTCTATAACTGTATGACTAAGTCACTGAGTGATGAAGTTACACCATTAGTCATCCCAGTGACATGATACATCCACTTTGCTATACGATACAACCCCTGACCCCAAACCCTGACTGTGTGTTCAGACTGTTGTATTTAACCCTTTCCATTTACTGTGACACTAACAAGAAAAATGCATTTTGGCAGAAGGCGGCAGCTATTGCAGGAGTTTAATTTTTTAGCTGTGCTAATGTCATATTTAATAATACTAAATCATGTTTGCTAGCTATTTAAGTTAATCATGTATTAATATGGCACACAAGCTTGATGACATCAGTAAAGGCTTGAACACTTAAACAACTTGGGTACCAATGTTGTATCGGTTGGTTGCAATCTGTAACCTCACAGCTAGATGCCACTAAATCCTACACACTGCTCTTTTAATTAAAATCCTCTGCATTTGACTGGACTGCTAAGAGTATGTGGGGCTTTGTAAATTGGGCACAATGCAGCTGCAGAGAGAAACAGAGTAACAGAATACTGTTGGCTCTATACGCATCCCTGGATCTGTTTTTTTTTTTTTTTGCCCACTGATATCAAAACACACATCTCTTTCCATCTCCATGTTGTTCTACTACAACCCACAAGCGATGCAGTGTAGCTTTATATGATAGGTGCGGTTAGCCAGTCCCCTAAAGTCACGTTTGACTGGATGATTATTAGTGAAACTCTTGTGAGATTTGTACACTACTTACCTTAACTTTAATTCTAAATTTAACTTTATAATAAATACACTTGCAAAAATGTGACCCTCCGGCTGATCCAATCTAAAATGTATTATTTGAAACCATGTTAGAGGAAGATGAAAGGCACTGATTTTGATTACAGTTTTTGGCATATAACAGATAAGAATAATTAACACATGGATACAAGTGGAAACTGAATTTTTAAAATATCTCTAGAGTTTTACAAACACTCCAGTCACGTATTATGTTTTGAGCTAGCCTTGTTGACATGTATAAGTGATTTTTATTGGCATGGCTTCCTCCACCATCATAAGTAATTTTAGAAACACGGAGCGAGAGGTCAACTCTTAATTAGGACTGGGCTCCAGTTCAACTATGAATCATATTGTCATGACCTGGTCATATTATATTATCATTTTACATAATTCTATTACACCAATTTCTAATTACAAGCTAAAATATTAATATTTTGATATTGATCTCAATCATTTCATCACAGCCTCATCTAAAATTCAGTGAATAATTTAGAAAAGTGCAGTGAATTGCAGGTCATATTTCAACAGTTGAAATGTGGACAATACAGAGAAATCAATGAGGCTCTGAATTCTTTTATATATGTCATTATTTATGTCCTTTCCAAAGACTAAATCATTCCAACATTGATAGATATGTAAGTCATGATTTGTAGAGCACTGTAGCTTATTAATGGAAGTGAACCAGTGAAAAATTTTCTTTCACCACAAGAGGGCAGAAGGAGCCTTGCTGAGAGGAGGTAAGCAACTACACAGAAAAAGAAAAAAAAAAAAAACACAGGAAGCTGTAAATGCAAGCAATGTTGAATTTCTTTTGTTCAAGCCTTTATAAAGCTCCTGTTTCACTTCCACAGACTGATTGTCCCTGCAGGAAATAAATAAGCAAAGTGCCAAATGATATTCCAGGAATCCTGATCACATTTTCAGTGTGTTTATTTCTTCCACATAATAAATAGACACAATTCAAACCAATTACACCAGACTCAAATGGGATAAAATAGCTTGGCTTTGTTGGGCTGAAATGAATCAGGCATTTTGAAAAAAACACAACAAGATTAGTGTATACTGTTTAGCAGGACTACAAGACATTTTAAATACAACCATGAGGCTGCTGCCTGCTACTCTGCTAAACCTTGGCAACACAAGTAGAAAGAATATTAGGAAACACCTAGAAGCATATAAAAAATAAATCTGCTGCACACAGCTCTATTCTGCACACACACACGCACACACAACACACAGAGCGTTTTTTTGTATTGTAGATAAAAATGTGAGGAATCATTAAAATGTCAACATGCAACCGAAGTGTCTGAGCTTGAATTTTGTTTCTGTTAAAACATGATTCAAAACGTTTGCATGGTGTTCATACAGTATAATCATCTTCAAACAAAGGACTGCAGGTTTAGCTACCTCATGTGAACCTGTTATTACCCTGCCTGTCACAGCACGGAGCTGATCTATAATAACCCACACAGCCCCGATGTTGGAAGTTTTTATATGAATATGAATTACAAAAAGCATACAAGGGTACGTCTGTTGGTTCTTGTTTATGTAGTTTCCCACATCGTCCAGTGTCACAGGAGTCCACAAAGTCTGGTACGCTGAAATGTAGTTGGCAAAGAGGCTGATTCAGGTTGTGAAGTGATGCGTGGACTGTGATGGCTTTCAAAATGTTTTTCTTTTGCGCTTCTGCACAGTTCTCTTTACTTTAAATACCAGAGGTGGATTAACAGTAAAAACTAATCACTGCAGAAGTTATGTGTACGCTACGTTAGTTTGTGGTCAATAATAGTCACCTAACAAACTAAACGAGCACGTATGACTCAAGTTCCATCCATCACTGTTCCTCAAGACACTTAAATAAAAGTCCTGTCAACTGTTAAAAAATCTGACTGAATGTGACTGAAATATTATACACACACACTGGGTCAATACACAAATATCTGTATGTTTTATTTTGTTTGTTTTTTGCATCTAGTCCTAAAATCGGTCCATGATGTCTGAATGTTAATTTGCACTGGAGTGAAGATTTGACCTCAGACCAGGCTTAACCAACATCACTACCTCTGGCCAACAACAGTATACAAATCCAGTGTTACAATGATGAGTATGAACAGACCACACTGTTTAAATTAGTAGATTAGAGAAGTGATGAAAAGCTGGTCCTCAATTTGAGCACTCTTTTCAAACATGAGGGAATATCTTGCACCCTTAATAGCTCCCTTATATACTTGGCACAAAGTGGTTTACAAAATCCTCCTCTCCAACTGAACACATCATTGTGCCTGTACAGTTTGAAATAAAGCTCTCATTGACTCCAATCAACAGAAATAAGCTAAAGTTTGTATTTTTGTTTGTCAACATCAACTCTTAGTAAATAAATACAGCGCTGTAAATGCGAGAGCGGACAGGCAGGGGATGGGGTGGGTGAAGACTGGGTCATCTTTGGCACACAAGTGCAGTTCAGTTGTGACCTAACTGTTTTCTCCTGCACACTGACGGAGGAGCTTGAAACTTGAGTTTGTGATGTCGTGCACCGTCATCCGCCAACAGCTTTGGCAATGCCTGTTCTTTTTTAACATCTGTTGCACATCGTTTCCTCTTTATCGTTGCAATCTCTGCCAACATCCATCAATTTTTAACATCCAGTCCAACGGCTTAGACCTCGCTCACTGGCAGGTCAGCGTCATCCAGATCCAAGGGCGGTTCAGGCATGTGAGGCTCAAAGCTGCTCCGCCGTCGCCACGGCGACTCCTCTGAGTCAATGATGGTGGTCACAGGTGGGTCGCAGGTCACTTTGCCAGACGAGTCTCCTGCAGGGACAGGCGTGCTGGCGTGTGGCTGTGACTGGGCCGGGGCAGCAGGCTCATGAAGTGCTCGCTGTCCCATGCCAAGCTGCGAGCGTGTGCCGCACGTGACAGCAGCCCCCCACTCTGGGTAGCATGGTGGCATGGCAGATATGGGCGAGCGAGGGACGGGGGGACCCGTGGGGCTGCGGTAGAATGTGGAACGCCCGCCGTGTTCCTGTAGCAGAAACAGCAGGAGGACACAGAAAAAGTAACAGATGAGAAAAGAGAGTTGAGACACTAGTGAGAAAACAAATCGAGTTTTTTGTAGTTTATTTGGGAGGAGTGAAAGTGAGTTACAGACTTGGAATTAGCACCAGCATGTGGGGCCTGATGCAGCTTAAGCAGTGTTGGTACTGAAGATTGTAGGTGCTGAAGAATGTAGCATTGCTAGAGAGTGGAGATGGTGGTAGTAGCAGTAGTAGTAGTAGTAGTAGTAGTAGCAGTAGAAGTAGTAGCAGAAGAGGTAGTGGGAGTAGTGGTAGTAGTGTCAGCAGGTTTTAGTTTTGGTAGTCTCGACAGGTTGCAGTGGAAGAGCGGAGTGCCTTAGGAAGCAGTGGTTGATTGTTGTTCATTATTCAACAGCTTTTCACTGTCAGATTTCAATCTCTGAAAACACAAAAGAGATGCATGGGAAGAAAGAAAAATGCAGCAGAGGTAGTGAAAGCAAAAAAAGCCACTGAGCAGTCAGACCATCATTGCAGCTATAAAGCATCATGAGACTCCCATACAAATATCTGTCAACTTTAAGTTCCTGTGGTTTGACACGCTGATTCGATCTACCACACAATGATAAAGTGACACACTGTGAATTTGCAGCTTGTGACACATCCCATCAGTAAATCCGCAAAATATCACTTAAGCATTGCATGGGTTAGGAATTAGTTTCTTAAAAATCCCAGGAAGAGTCACACATGTATAAAGAGATGTTTTATGAGATGTCCAAAGTCCAAAATCTGTGGTTGATAATATTACATAACACAGACATGTCCCTTTAGTCCTTTCTGTATATTATGGATTCTTACAAACTCAAATATTTACAAGGAGCATGTAAATGTAAAAAAACAAAAAACAAACATATTTTAAGACTGTGGACATGTGAATTCAGAATTGTTTTCTCTGAATTTCAAAAATGTTAAAATGTTTTAAACAATTAACACAAAGATAAAAGGAAGTCAACATGAAAACAAGTGTCTTATTATCATATGTATGAGAAAGAGAAAAAAAAAACATACAGGCAGCGGACAGGAGGGAGGAGGAGAGACAAGCAGGATGTCACACATCTAAGACAGGTACACAGCTGCAGCAGGCTGCAGAGATAACAGGGCATGAAGGGAAGAGAAACACACAAGGTGTGAAAGACACATGTACCCAGTAATAAAGACAGAGATAGAAACAGGCTTAAAGGTATTCGTGGCTGAGCTAGTCAGGCAGTGCATGCAGTGAGTGTGTGTGGTTTGTGCGTGTTCTCAGTATGTCAATACTTTTATATGGAAGCATCAACAATAATAGGCGAGGACAGGTAAAAGCTATGCAAGTGAAGCTAATAGGGAGGGAGGAGGGAGGAAGGCAGTGACTCCAGGTCTTTCCAATGGTTACATGGTCATATTCCAGCTGTTTACAACACCCACCTGGACAAATGTATTATTGAATATTACTGAAATCTAGCATTTGACTTGGGGTGTGCTTGATTTCAGTTGCCAAGCTTGTTGCAACAGTCATCACATGCAAGAAGAAGGTAAATCAAACACACCATGAGTCTTAAAATTCCTCAAACAAGACTTTTTTTTACCTGTTTAGCTGGAAACTATCCGAGTGCAATGAACCTAAACTTTGAGTGGAGCTGAGGTGGAAAACGAAAAGGAAAGCTAAGGAGGAGAAGTGGATGAGAGAGGCAGCGAGGACGTGAAGGGAGGAGCGCTTGTTGGGTTATCAGCCATACTTAGGGTGTGGTTTGTTTTTAGAAAAAGGAGCATCAGATGTGCTGTCAGATCTGATCTGCTCTCATATTGTCTACAACCACAAAGGCCCAGCCAGTGAGTGGAAAACAGTATTAAAAAAGGTGGAACTTATAGTTTAAAAGGGGGGATTTAGACGAGCTGACATACGTGCTGCTGCACTCCCCGATTCGGGACGTATACCTCTGTATACAGGGGTTCGACAGCCGTCTGGCCTGCCGCATCTGCAACAACACAGTGCAAAGCAGGATTAGAGCAGATGGGCCATCTGCCCACAGGGAGAGAAGGAGAGAATGTGACAAAGACAGAAAGAAGACTGAAAGACAGGAGAGGTACAAGAGAAAAAACAAGCAAGAGAGAGAGAGAGAGAGAAATACTCAGGAGGCAAGAAAGAGGAACTGTAGAGAAACAGAGAGCGCACAGGTGCTGAGAACGATTCCAGTCTAACTAGAGAAGACTGCAGCAGAGGACAGATCTCTGCAGTAAGAATAAAGGAACTAGTTTATTCTCGCTGTATATGTAAATGTATGTATAATGGGTTCTTTCATATTTCATCAAAGCATATATTATATATATGTATATAGATATACATATACATATATATATATGCACACCACAGAAAGAACTGATTAATACTCACATCTCAGTAGAAAACTTAGTGGCAGTGAGCTGTGCCACAATGTTCAGGCCTTTATTTACAAAAGCACCACAAACCATTTGAGATGCAAGTGTAGAAACACAGAAGAAATTCTAGAAAATAAAGATGAAGACAGAGCATGCAGAGACCCCCCACCCCTCTTTCTCTTATTATGAGTACAGCAGAATGAGGGCCTCATGATCCTCACTCCCTCCAATGATAAGTTAAAAGTCATGTAGTCACGAAAGTCAAAGAAAGCAAATTTCAAGTTCCTGTAAAGAAATGCAAATCAGACAGACACATGTAAGACAGTATAAACTACAATCTCTTAAGAGTTAAAATATAACGTGTATGAGTGATTTTATATGCCATGCTATAATGCATGAAGAGCTGTGTTATCCAGAGGTTACCAATGTTTTGGAGAGAATAATTACACATCCCATCAGTGTGCCCACTGCACAATGACATTGCAACACAATATCCTCTATTAGTCTGTTTGTGGTTTCACATCTATTAACAGCACAATGTAATTTCTCATTTTTTTCCCCCATTATTACAAAACCTGAAACTTACTCTCACTCTGTATTTCATTGTGGCTTTTTGCTGAATTAAAATACATACATAGATAGTCCACTCAGCAATATACATGTAGTGACCTCACAGATTTTATGAAGAGCTGGAAGGTGGTGATCATGGACCGACAACCTAGGTTGTTTTTTTTTTAAACAAACTCATACTGCTTTCTTGCAGCCCATGGGAAATCCTCAGGGGTTGGGACTACAGAGCAGAATGAAGTTTCTTTAACCTGCTAGACTATTTAACAGCATCTTAATAATGTTAAAATTCAGCAACAAGGAAGTCATAGGGAGAATTAACCTGAAACAGACTGAAAACAGAACATAGTGGTTTCTGTTACTGTATGAATGCTTATGAGAGAGAGAAGGTAAACTAACAACACAATATAAATAAGGCTTTAAAAGTTTTCACTTGAGTCATCCGACCACCACATGTCACCCGGTCTCATGCTGCGCACATGCCTAACTGAGTCAAGTATGAACTCATCTCCTTTTTGCCTTAGGTAAAATTGAGGTCATTAGATTTGTGATTTCAGTCAGACTGAATCAATTCTGCAGTAGGACTGTGTTGTAGTGTAATGTTTGATACATACTGTAGCAGCAGACCTCCCCGGCCCCCGCTGAGCCACAATGGCCCCTGAGACAGCCTTGATCCAGCTGTGCATCTCCTCTGGGCTGTCGGCCTGGTGGAGCCAGAGAAGGACGGTGAGAAACAAAGAGGAGCATTAGACCATGGAGCATGTGGATGAGAATCTACTGTGCATTTCTCTTGCCGTAAAAAACAACATACCTGTATGTAAAATGTCCTTGATGTGGTGACGACTTCAAACAGATTATCTCTCATCATAATGTCACTGCAAAAAAAAGGAAAAATAAGTGAGATCACAGTCATCTTATCTAAATCAGGAGCAAATTCAATGCAATCCTCTTGGACAAAAGAAGTTTTTTCACAATGGGAAGATGCTGGGACTTGTTAAATACCTCTGTTTGCACTCCTGGACTTTGGTAACTTCCTTCAGTGGAATCATTCTCAGTGGCTCTTTCTCCTGAAGAAAAGAAAATAACTTTTCATAATACTTAAAAGACAGTATTATCAACTGAAATACACATGTTAAGTATTTCTATTTGCATGTATATCACACATGAATGCTTCTATTAATATGTTGGCTGATAATGTGGCTGCCTTGCTGACTTTGTCTTCTGTTTCACAGGGAAAGAAGATCCCTAGTGTTTGTAACTTTCTTGACCTGGCTATTTGATACAGTAGACAGAGAGTCTGTGTCCTTGGGGCCTGTTGATAGCCAAATAGACAGATAAAGCTGTCAAATAAGGGCAGAACCTGACAAGGACAGGGTATGGGACGTGCAGTGTTATCTTAAGGACTGTGTGTATATGTGCGTGTGTGTGTGTACATTTGTGTGTGTTTGTGTGTGTAGGAAGGCTAGGGAGAACAAGGCATGACAGGACATGTGAAGTGAAGGCAATGAATTCCACAGACTGTGGATAAAACATGTCAGGACTCAGGACAGTGTGTGTTTGCTGTTAGTCTACCTCAGACTGTGGAGATGAATACAATCCACATGTAACATCAAAGAAAACATTACTTAAATGCATCACATAACTTAAATCAAAGTTAATTACCAAATCTGACTTGAAGTAACTCATTGAATTTTCTTCCAGAAGGAAGTAGCGCCTTTTCCAGTTCCTCATCTTGGGGAAAAAAAGAAGAGATGATTAGATTGTTCAAATTATTTTATGGCAATACAAGATTATGTTGTCAGTTTCCTACAATAAAAAGCTAAACTTCCAAAATGTTTTACAGTATCTATTTTCAGAAAGTCCTTGAGTTTTAATAAAGTGCATAATTGTATACCCAAAATGCATGTCGTTAGTCAACCAAATTCTTTACATTGCTTTACTCAAAGGACATTTCCTCCCACGTTAAGCTGCCATTTATTTTACTGTCTGTCATTTTAATTGTTATTATATCATTCATCATAATTTTTTACTGCATCATAACTTTTTGTTGCATCTACATGGTGAGGCAAAAAGTGTGCTGTTGCACCCAGTGATGCCGGCGGCCACAACGTGTCTGATGTGAAAGATGTTGCAAGAGGCCAGATTGTTGTACTTAAGAAATTCTCTGAATGATTATTGTAACATTGAGCCAACTCAACCAAAAGAGGAGCAGGAACTCACCACAGCTCCTTGCTTGACGCAGTAACCTGACTTGATGACAGTATGTTCCTGAGACGGTCTGCCCAAGAAGTACGGCAGCTGGCTGTGGGAGCGATGCATGGCTTCACGCTCTGCTCTGTCTGCACTGTCACCTCCTTCACGCTGGAGGGTCAAGGATACCGTCACAAATAGAATACTTACAAGATCTAACAACATTTGAGCTATTTATGACCACAAAATACATCAACCAAAATCTATGTTTAACAAGAGTTAAAGGTAATTTTGCATCATACATTACAGCTTACATTAATAGCTTCTAAGGTTTGATTATTTCCATTATGAATAAATGATAATGAACCTGGGTGAGGACATTACTAAATATAAATATCCATTCTTTCGGTTGCTCACAGTTAACAGTAATATCAGTGTACATATGTACTGTACATGTTGTGCAAGCCATGTTTGAATCATGTTTACCTGCGTCTGGGTGACAATGGGCACTCCTCCTATAATCTCAGTCTTATAGGAAACTTGTTTCTTGGGTCCGACGACATCTGGCAAAGACTTGTTGTTCTCTGCATTCTGCTGGCCATCGGACGCTTTTGGCACCTTAGAAAAAAAAAACCCAAAAACATATACACAGGTCAGACTTGACTGAAAATTTGAAATTTAAAGACAATTTTCAAATTAATATTATAATAATAACAACAACAACAACAACAACAACAACAACAAAGAAAGAAGAAGAAGGAGGAAGATACAGATGTTTTGTGTAATTCAACTGTAGGATGGAGTAAGGTGAAACAGAGCATGTAGGGTAGTTTCTAGATGCAGGAGTTGAGGAGCCTATAACACATTTTATATCAATTTCCTTTTTGGATGGTTAAGGGCTCACGGAGAACAATGGAGCAGTCCTTTATCCCCGCACTCAATGCAACAATACGGCATCCTGTTAGTCATGCTCTGACTCATTCCTATCTAGTTTCTTGTCTCAGTCCACTCATTCATTTCTACAGAATAGGAAGAAATAAAACTTTCTCCAAGTGATAAAACATGTGCCAAAAAGAACAGATCGGTACACATGAATCAAGGATGGATTGTGTGTCTAGTGTGGGTGTGTGTTTGTCTTACAGTGATCTTGGTAGCTTTATTGAGAGCGTTGACCCAGTCCACGAGGTCCTGCTGATCATTGGCCTGCAGGAAGAACTTCCTCATCCCAGCATTGATGACTAATAGATTATAAAAACAGCAGCGGCAACAAAAGTATGAGTAAAAGTAGGATATGGACTGTATATTATAACAGGCTGGACTCTATAGACCACATCATCTGGATTCTGTGTTGAATATGAATCACATAAAGCGCTACAAGTACACAGATGTCAAATGAAATGGGTGTTGACTAACTTGGCTTGATGCCTTACTGGTACATCAAGGGTTTTAAGAGAACAGATCTACTGCCACAGATTTCTCTGGGAAGGAAAAACAACGGAGTCAAGGGACTCTCCCACACACCACCAGAAACTTTTTCTGTCCGTGTGGATGATGACCGAGGTAGATTCAGCCGCCTCAAACTGCAACCACCTACCCACTTTAAACCATGACAGAAGGAAAAGGGAAAAAAAAAACCAACAACAACCTATGGCTACTTCCAAATTTTCTTGCATATTTTCACACCCAGGTGAACCCAGTTTTCAATCACAAAGACATTTTTGGGTCAAATGCTGATTAGCTATGGATCAGGATTTAGGCACTGAGGGAACTAAGTCTCACATTTTCTCTCTCTCTACACCACAAATCCTTCAATTCTGCGGCTCAACCCGTCCTTGTGTCTCATCTGTTTCCTCTGTGCACCATGGGAATAAATTACATTAAGTCTGGACTGGTAAATCTGGCGGGGGCGAGCCGTAAAAGGCACTGAGAGCTCAAACTGTGGCACAATGAAGATCATTCTTCCTTGCACTAAGTGTGTGTCCAAATCTTCTCCAGCAATTGGACACATGTAAGACCTTGTTCTGTCTTTTTTTCCCTTTCCTGTAAATAAATCTGTCTCTCTGGTTCCTGGCTCAGATGACCAGTATGAATTAATCTAACAAGATTATTCTTCAAATGTGTGAGATCTGTGTTTGTTACTGGTTACAATGTAGAGGTCTCAATTGGAAGACAAATCTGGGAGTGGGGTTATCAGCTCTGACTCATAGTTACACATTATAAAACAATGTGCTGTGCTGAGAAATACTGCCAAGCAACCAAGATCACATAGCCTGCGAATATGCTGCTCTTGATGTCTCTCACCACAACACACAAAGTTCAGAGCTATATCCATCAATCAATAACAGACTACATTTAAGTCTCTATTTTCTTACCATAAAACCACCTGTAAGTGAACTGCCTTTCTCTAACTGTCTAACTACTTTGTTTTTGAGTTTCTAGATGCAGAATACATGGAGCAAAAGGTTTCATAGATATCAGCAACACATGTGGCCGCACAAATGGTGGTTTAAAAATAACTTCATACATCTCTGAATCAGGTTCCGATTAGGATGCCGGCATCCTGTCGAAACCTCAACAACGCAACTGGTCCACACACACGCAGGCTGACACAGAGTCCCAGTAGTCAGCCTCTTGTCACACACTAGTATTTCCTGCTATTGAAGCGATAAACCAGAAGGAGACGGGCTAGTAAACAATAACAGGGAATGGAGATTTACTCTTAAATAAATTGCCTACGTTCTGCTTGTGGATGATGGTTCATGTTTATGCAACAGTGCTCATTCCTGTCTTGACCGGACAGGTAAAGAGGACAAGGACAAACATCAAGATACACCCATTTCTTTGTTGCAAAATATTCACTAATAGGATATACTGAAATTATGCAAGACAGATCACAATCACTGGTCTGTCTTAAGTATTACTTATTCTGGGATGAATTAGAAATGATAATTAAAAAAATATGTAATTACAAAATTCCTAAAGGTCTTTAAGACCCCTGCCTGCTTCAAGGTACCCAGTGTGATCATGTGAACATTAGTGACTCTGTAGGAGAAATGTTGCAATCAGCAGATTTGTGTGCTCTTTGTTTTTCATGTTCTACCGGCACAAGTTTGAGGAGTGATGTGACACAAGCAGTAAGCAGTATGTGTACCTACAGCTTCTGTAACTTAAAAACTGATAATGCATCAGTATGAGATAAGAGGAAGAACAAGCTGAAGAAAAAAAAGTTTGGAAAACATTATAAGACTAAGGAAATACATTATACTTTGATGTAAATTATTCTACAGTGTACCTTTTACATTTTGCAAAAACTTTAACATCTACAACTCTCCATATTGCATTTTTTTTTTTT